>JAQOOF010000667.1:0-12500 GCA_029931835.1 Etheostoma nigrum | reverse complement strand
AGGACACTTTTTGAGTGTGTGTGTGTGTGTGTGTGTGTGTGTGTGTGTGTGTTTAACGGACAGATACAGGAAAGACAGCTGAATTCTGGGTTGTGCAGCTTCTTTTTACAAACATACCACACTATTTGGTCATCTGAAGAGTCTCCAAGAGTCTGCTCATTATCCGGCTGTGTTGGACACTCCGGTGCTTTCCACCTACTAATGCAGTAGAAGTCACTGGCCCTTGACTAACCAGCAGTGTAAGACAGACAGCGCTGCCTCTGTGCTAACTGCAGCCTGCATGTGACAGATGTTGTTTAGAGGTTGACCAGCCGGCTCCCAGCCCCGACCTGCTGTCGTACAGTGCACAGTGACGCAGGTATTGCACAACATTTTCCTTGGTTATGGCGATGTGACATCACCAGGCTCCTCTTAGTGCTCGCTGTATCCCAGTTCCCCTGATGCGTGATAAACTCTAACGATCGCACTGTTGTGTGTAAATAACTCAGAGCACACACACACGCACACACACACACACACACACACACACACGCACACACACACACACACGCGCACACACACGCACACACACAGCCACACACACACACACACACACGCACACACACACGCACACACACACACACACACACGCACTCACACACACACACACGCACACACACGCACACACTCACACACACACGCACACACACACGCACACACACACGCACACACACACGGGGCGGCTGTGGCTCAGTGGTAGCGCGGTTGCCTGCCAATTGGAAGGTTGGTGGTTCAATCCCCGGCCCTGCAGTCCCATGTCGAAGTGTCCTTGGGCAAGACACTGAACCCCGAGTTGCCCCCGATGCTGTGTCATCGGAGTGTGAATGTGTGTGCATGTTTATCTGATGAGCAGGTGGCACCTTGTACGGCAGCCTCAGCCACAGTGTATGAATGTGTGTGAATGGTGAATGGTTCCTGTATGATGTAAAAGCGCTTTGAGTAGTCGTTCAGACTAGAAAAGCGCTATATAAATACAGCACATTTACATTTACACACACACACACTTACACACTTGCACACACACACGCACACACACTCGCACACACACACACACGCACACACACGCACACACACACACGCACACACGCACACACACACGCACACGCACACACACACACGCACACACACGCACACACACACACACACACGCACACACAAGCACACACACACACTCACACACACACACACGCACTCACACACACACGCACATATGCACACACGCACACACAAGCACACACACACACTCACACACACACACACGCACTCACACACACACGCACATATGCACACACGCACACACACACACACACACACACACACACTGGCTGCCTCAGGTCCTACTGTATCCACGGAGGCACCTGTCACACGTGACGTCACATATGAGTCAGGTGAATGCATGTATGCGTGCGTGTGTTTGAGTGTGTGTGTGTTTGTGCACGTGTGCGTGAGAGTGTGTGTGTGTGTGTGTGTGTTTGTAGAGGCTGGTGCTAGCTGTGGGATGTTTGCATAATCAGCACAGCACACCTTGGTCACAAGGTAAACTTTCCACTGTGCTCGGAGAAAAAGACCTCCGCTTCACACTTGAGTAGTCAGAGAATGGCCTACTTTTACAGATGGGGCTGATGGGAGGGGAAAGCTAACAGAGGGAGGGGGGAGGCTATATACTTTCTGCATAGGGGAACACATAAGAACGACTATTAAGGCCATCTTAGGTAAAAAAATAAGTATGATTATATAGCCGGTGGATGGGAGAAAAGAATTCATTCATTGATATTCTCTGAGATTATGAGGTCATAAATGTATTTCCTGACACACAAAAGCCATCACCTCATCCAAATAAGTATGTTTTTATATCCTTTGAAGAGACCCAACTGACAGCAATGTCTCTTTAAAATCCAGATGATTCTGGACTAAAATCACGAGAATTTCCTTATCGCTAAGCATCTGATTTTCAAAGTAAAATGTAGAAATGTTATTTATTATACAAAACAAGTTTAAATGGGAACTTATAATTTCTGTAAACGAAGCTTTTGGTTGCCAATGTTCGGTAACACTTTACTTGAAGGTATCTACATAAGAGTGACATGACACATGACAATGAACACACAACATGGTCATGACTCATCAACACTAACCCAAACCATAAGTTGTCATGACAAAACCAAACTGCATTTACTAAAAGAAGTGTTATGTCATAAATGTTCATGACTTGTTTATAATGTTTATGACATGCCAAGACAGCGTCACGTCACTCTTATGTAGATAGCTTCAAGTAAAGTGTATCCCAATTACCAATTCTGTTTCCTTGGCTGTGTGTGTGTGTGTGTGTGTGGGGGGGGGGGGGGGTCTGATTTTGGCAAAACTTTTCTAATCTTCACTGGCATTGACCTGAAAGTGTTGAATTAAATCTGTCAAGACACGATTGATTTCTGACTTTTCTACGTTTCTAGGGCGCACACTGCAACACATTTTAATATCAAAAGAGAGCTCCTGTTACAACCCTATGGCATAAAGAAGAGTCAGTTCAATCAAACTACGAAATAAAATTGATATTATCTCATCTCTGAGAGTTGTGCCTCAAAACAATGGAGGAGAATGGAGTTTGCATGTAAAGGACTGAAAAGTGTCATTTAAAAGATTTCAACAAAATAACCCTGGTTGCACACATTTACTGTGAAGGGTTTCATACTCTTTACAGAGTTCCTGTATCAACTGCAGAGTGCAGTCTGTTTGTGGACATGGTTTGAAGGTGAGACATTGTTGAATTCCTTAAATGTCATTTATTCAGTGCTACAAGGATAAAATTCATTGGTCGAAATCTCAGCGGCAGATGTGTCCAAACCTGGACAAATAATACCAAACTATCTGCATCACTTTATTTCATAGAGGATTTAAATGTACAAAATATACAGGAGTTTATCTATAAAGTGTGGGGACAATATGTAGATTATATTAAGTACTTAGCTTATCTCACTTATTGAACAGGACTGGAGTACCTCTGAATAACAGTGGTCATATTTCCTGCAAAATCTCGATTGTTTAGTGTCATGTGAGTAATAAGTCATGTTATGTCGAGAAAAATCATAGAATATTGAAAAAGTCATACTGTAGTCTAATATTTGAAAAAAGTGATAAAAAGTCATTGTATAGTTTGTCGAAAGAAATCAGAAAATGTTGTAGTGTAGTATGTCGAAGACGTCATAGTATAGTACGTTGAAAAAAGTGATAAAACATAATATAGCATTTAAAAGACATGTCTTTTAAAGTCAGCAAGAACATCCAAACAGAAAGGCCCAGCCCATAATGGAAACAAACCCAGGGTAAACAGTACCTGCTAGCTGGTGCTAGTTGGGACAGTGCTAACCACTGAGGCACTGTGCCACCAGATAAAGTATGTTGAAAACAGTCAAACCACAAACATGAATGCAGAACAAGCCTGAAAGAAGAACTTCACACAAAAACTATATAGATATGTATAAGCTGATTCATACTGTAATAGCTGAAGCTTTTGGTAACGGTCTAACGTTTGTATGAGGGGTAGCATTTGGAAGTGGAAGAACCCTGAAGACGACATAAAGATTGCTCCATTGGCTTTTAATGTACAAATAAAGACAAATAAACACAAACTGGTACTCTGTGCTTTTGTCC
Organism: Etheostoma nigrum; assembly: GCA_029931835.1. Lineage (NCBI taxonomy): Eukaryota > Metazoa > Chordata > Actinopteri > Perciformes > Percidae > Etheostoma > Etheostoma nigrum. The sequence continues at coordinate 8,813 of JAQOOF010000667.1, read as the reverse complement.
AGAAATGTTGAGGATGTTTAACGAGGGCTGTCAGTGAAGGAAAGCTTGTGGCTCTTGTCCTTTGGAGGCTCAATGAGCCAAATGTATAAGCCCTATGCTTAAATGAGCACATTGGCTAGAAGTAGACAAGTATATCTACGGGTTGACATATACATGGTCGATTTCATGGTTACTACATGGTTAATACATGGTTAATTTCAAAAATAGACAAAAAGTCATAGTATAGTATGTTGAAAATAGACAAAAAGTCATAGTATGGTATGTCGAAAATAGACAAAAAGTCATAGTATAGTATGTCAAAAATAGACAAAAAGTCATAGTATAGTATGTCAAAAAGGTAATAAAAAGTCATAGTATAGTATGTCGAAAAAGTGATAAAAAGTCATAGTATAGTATGTTGAAAGAGTGATAAAAAGTCATAGTATAGTATGTCGAAAAAGTGATAAAAAGTCATAGTATAGTATGTCGAAAAAGTGATAAAAAGTCATAGTATAGTATGTTGAAAGAGTGATAAAAAGTCCTAGTATAGTATGTCGAAAATAGACAAAACGTCATAGTATAGTATGTCAAAAATAGACAAAACGTCATAGTATAGTATGAGTATGTCAAAAAGTAGACAAAACGTCATAGTATAGTATGTCGAAAAAGTGACAAAAAGTCATAGTATAGTATGTCGAAAATAGACAAAAAGTCATAGTATAGTATGTCGAAAAAGTGATAAAAAGTCATAGTATAGTATGTCGAAAAGGTAATAAAAAGACATAGTATAGTATGTCGAAAATAGACAAAAAGTCATAGTATAGTATGTCGAAAATAGACAAAAAGTCATAGTATAGTATGTCGAAAAAGTGATAAAAAGTCATAGTATAGTATGTCGAAAATAGACAAAAAGTCATAGTATAGTATGTCGAAAAAGTGATAAAAAGTCATAGTATAGTATGTCGAAAAGGTAATAAAAAGACATAGTATAGTATGTCGAAAATAGACAAAAAGTCATAGTATAGTATGTCGAAAAAGTGATAAAAAGTCATAGTATAGTATGTCGAAAATAGTGATAGAAAGTCATAGTATAGTATGTCGAAAAATAGACAAAAAGTCATAGTATAGTATGTCGAAAATAGACAAAAAGTCATAGTATAGTATGTCAAAAATAGACAAAAAGTCATAGTATAGTATGTCAAAAAGGTAATAAAAAGTCATAGTATAGTATGTCGAAAATAGTGATAAAAAGTCATAGTATAGTATGTCGAAAATAAACAAAAAGTCATAGTATAGTATGTCGAAAATAGACAAAAAGTCATAGTATAGTATGTCAAAAATAGACAAAACGTCATAGTATAGTATGTCGAAAAAGTGATAAAAAGTCATAGTATAGTATGTCGAAAAAGTAATAAAAAGTCATAGTATAGTATGTCGAAAATAGACAAAAAGTCATAGTATAGTATGTCGAAAAATAGACAAAAAGTCATAGTATAGTATGTCAAAAATAGACAACAAGTCCTGTATAGTATGTCGAAAATAGACAAAAAGTCATAGTATAGTATGTCGAAAATAGACAAAAAGTCATAGTATAGTATGTCAAAAAGGTAATAAAAAGACATAGTATAGTATGTCAAAAATAGACAAAAAGTCATAGTATAGTATGTCGAAAAAGTGATAAAAAGTCATAGTATAGTATGTCAAAAAGGTAATAAAAAGTCATAGTATAGTATGTCGAAAAAGTGATAAAAAGTCATAGTATAGTATGTCGAAAAGGTAAAAAAAAGTCATAGTATAGTATGTCAAAAAAGTGATAAAAAGTCATTGTATAGTATGTCGAAAAAGTGATAAAAAGTCATAGTATAGTATGTCGAAAATAGACAAAAAGTCATAGTATAGTATGTCGAAAAGGTAATAAAAAGACATAGTATAGTATGTCGAAAATAGACAAAAAGTCATAGTATAGTATGTCGAAAAAGTGATAAAAAGTCATAGTATAGTATGTCGAAAAATAGACAAAAAGTCATAGTATAGTATGTCGAAAATAGACAAAAAGTCATAGTATAGTATGTCAAAAATAGACAAAAAGTCATAGTATAGTATGTCAAAAAGGTAATAAAAAGTCATAGTATAGTATGTCGAAAAAGTAGATAAAAAGTCATAGTATAGTATGTCGAAAATAGACAAAAAGTCATAGTATAGTATGTCGAAAAGGTAATAAAAAGACATAGTATAGTATGTCAAAAATAGACAAAAAGTCATAGTATAGTATGTCGAAAAAGTGATAAAAAGTCATAGTATAGTATGTCAAAAAGGTAATAAAAAGTCATAGTATAGTATGTCGAAAAAGTGATAAAAAGTCATAGTATAGTATGTCGAAAAGGTAGACAAAAAGTCATAGTATAGTATGTCAAAAATAGACAAAAAGTCATAGTATAGTATGTCGAAAATAGACAAAAAGTCATAGTATAGTATGTCGAAAAGGTAATAAAAAGTCATAGTATAGTATGTCGAAAAAGTGATAAAAAGTCATAGTATAGTATGTCGAAAAAGTGATAAAAAGTCATAGTATAGTATGTCGAAAAAGTAATAAAATGTCATAGTAAAGTATGTCGAAAAGTAGACAAAAAGTTATAGTATAGTATGTCGAAAAAGTGATAAAAAGTCACAGTATAGTATGTCGAAAATAGACAAAAAGTCATAGTATAGTATGTCGAAAAAGTGATAAAAAGTCATAGTATAGTATGTCGAAAATACACAAAAAGTCATAGTATAGTATGTCGAAAAAGTAGACAAAAAGTCATAGTATAGTATGTCGAAAAAGTAGATAAAAAGTCATAGTATAGTATGTCGAAAAAGTAGATAAAAAGTCATAGTATAGTATGTCGAAAATAGACAAAAAGTTATAGTATAGTATGTCAAAAAAGTGATAAAAAGTCATAGTATAGTAAGTCGAAAATAGACAACAAGTCATAGTATAGTATGTCGAAAATAGACAAAAAGTCATAGTATAGTATGTCGAAAAAGTAGATAAAAAGTTCATAGTATAGTATGTCATAAATAGTCAAAAAGTCATAGTATAGTATGTTGAAAATAGACAAAAAGTCATAGTATAGTATGTCGAAAAAGTGATAAAAAGTCATAGTATAGTATGTCGAAAATAGACAAAAAGTCATAGTATAGTATGTCGAAAATAGACAAAAAGTCATAGTATAGTATGTCGAAAAAGTAATAAAAAGTCATAGTATAGTATGTCGAAAATAGACAAAAAGTCATAGTATAGTATGTCGAAAAAGTAGATAAAAAGTCATAGTATAGTATGTCGAAAAAGTGATAAAAAGTCATAGTATAGTATGTCGAAAATAGACAAAAAGTCATAGTATAGTATGTCGAAAATAGTCAAAAGTCATAGTATAGTATGTCGAAACGGTGATAAAAAGTCATAGTATAGTATGTCGAAAATAGACAAAAGTCATAGTATAGTATGTCGAAACGGTGATAAAAAGTGATAGTACAGTATACCAAAAAAAGTGAGTAATAAGTCATATTATGTCGAGAAAAATCATAGAATATTGAAAAAAGTCATACTGTAATCTAATATTTGAAAAAAGTGATAAAAAGTCATTGTATAGTTTGTCGAAAGAAATCAGAAAACGTTGTAGTGTAGTATGTCGAAGACGTCATAGTATAGTACGTTGAAAAAGGTGATAAAATATAATATAGCATTTAAAAGACAGTCATGTTGAAAAAAGATAAATAAGTCAAAGCATATTGAAAAAAGTCCTATAATATAATAATGCTGCTGAATCAGCATTCAGACATATATTATATTCAGTTATTGAATCGATCTGCTACAGATACTCCTCCATACTTCATTGGGCTTTCGGTTAATTGTTTTAATAAGACTTGACCTGCAGTTCACCTGCCCAGGAGGCGCTAATGGCGGACCTGTTGTTAGCTTTAGCGAGGCAACAGAGACCCATCTGTTCTGCTCCAATGAATGATCATGAGGCCAGGCCCAAGCATCTAAATATAGATGGGGCAAATTAAATTCAAATGACTCAGAGGTTTGATGACTGAGACGAGTGACTTATCCCTCCTCACCGCCCGGCTCGGGTCCGTCAATGAACTGCCTTTCAGCAAACATAACATGCACGCTGAGGCGGGAGTCACTTATTCCACTCGAACATTAAACTGTTAGAGGAAGGAGGTTGGGCGGCGGCGGCGGCGGCGGCGGTGGAGGTGGTGGGAGTGAAAGGAAGATGGGTGGAGGGAGGAGAGAAAGGCTAAATCAGTTGGCGGAGGAGAGGAAGCTGTGTCATATCCAGGAGGAAGTGTGAGTCAGTGCTCGTACATTCTTGGAGGCTGATTCAGCGCTGCACAGGAAGTGGGAAATGCTTACTGCTGAGCTTTAACACCAGGAGGGAAAGAACCTTGTCTGGAACAGTGTAACCCGAAAAAAGCGTCCCCGGCATGAGAAACCGAGCCGAGCAAACACACGTCTGCACAGGTGTCGTCTCGTGCATGAAATCGACTCGGCCGCTTACAAGCTCGGAGGAGACCTGCTAACAAAAACAGACTCAAGTCAGAGAAACCGGAAAGGAGAAGACAGTCGGCAGAGAGGCGAAGAGCTGTCAGAGAGGAGGAGGGCAAAGGGTCTTCCTCTTTTTCTTTGGTCCACAGAAATCTCCCCTTCCTTCTCCCTCTCTCCGTTCACTTCTCAGATTTCACAGTTCTGGCTATGGCAACTTAACCCATTCCTTTCCAGTAAAAGAAGAAATGACTTTCTTGCTACATCTTAGAGCAGTAAGTCACTCAGAGGAAGAAAGAAGTGATTACAGTGAGGTCTGACCAAAAAAAGCCGTTCTGTGATTACATCAGTCTACTTCTGTCCCAATCAAGTCTGAGTTTTTGGTGGCAGTGGGGGAGGTTTTCCATGTTGTGACCTACATTTGAGCTAAAAGCCAGGGTTGCTGACATTGCGGTGGCGATGTGGGTGGTGGTGGTGGTGGTAATTGGTTGTTTAGAGGATATTTTCCCCCCTCATATACACCCACGGACAGCATGTCCCACCCACACTCTCATGGTCACTGCCTTGGTCCTCGTGATAAAACATCAGCTTATCACCAGTTTCCATTCAGCCTCTTTGCGCTTATGTAACGTCAAGCAAGGGAGGAAGTGCTGTCCGCTGTGAACGAAGAATGTCTGTGTGTGTGTGTGTGTGTGTGTCTGTGTGTGTGTGTGTCTGTGTGTGTGTGTGTGTGTGTGTGTGTGTGTGTGTGGGTGTGTGGGTGTCGGAGGACAGAGGAAGACAAGAAAAGAGTGAGAGAACGCGTGGAGTGGAACAGGTTTCCACATGAGAGTAAACCCACCAAACATGCATGGCAGTGGAAAAAGTGTGCTCAACTGATTAATGCATGGGCACACACACACACACACACACACACACACACACACACACACACACACACACACACACACATAACTCTCACACTGTGTCTCTGTCTCACACAAAACCATGATGTATTGTACGGGTTGTTGCTAGGAGACAAACTAATTCCAAACCTTTTGAAACAGAGGGACTTACTCCTCATTTCTAAGCCAGTACGTCGGGAGAGAAAAGGGAGCGCGAAGGGAGAGGGAAGGAGAGGGAAGGAGAGGGAAGGAGAGGGAAGGAGAGGGAAGGAGAGGGATGAGGAGGGAAGGGTGGTAAGGAAAAGGTGTGGGGGGGGCTCTAAGAGACAAGAGAGCAACTCTCCCACGCAGAAAAGCTTTCACTCTCAGCAGGAACAAGTCCACAGACTCATCAGTCTCCGGGGTCGGCGTCATCTCTGTTTCTGAAAAAACATCACAGGGAATGAAGATACACATCAAACTGTTCATGCAGCAAAATGGCTGTTCAGCGTTCCTCTTCCTCATGCAGCTATTTCAAACCAGGAATATGAGAGTGACAGCTGCGGCCAAAAAGACTTTTAAGGAGTCAAATAGGGAAATTTAATTTGGGCAGCAATGCCTTATGGAATCATTGTGTGCTCTCCAACTAAAACCTAAAGGATTGCATTAAATATCCTCTTGCATGGCTGCAGGGCTTAGGATAAGAAGAAGCTGTCATTTTAAACATTGTGCAAAACACCTGGCATATTTTATCCAGAGACAAAACATATGCATGTGCAACATATTTAAATATTCTCTCACTGACAAAAATAAATAGTAATGACAGCCTTTCTTTAATCAGCTAAACCCCACTGAAGATCTCAAGGTTGAGGTAATCCATCCATCCATCCATCCATCCATCCATCCAACCATCTTCGTCCGCTTCGGGGTGTGGGGTCGCGGGGGCAGCAGCTCCAGCAGGGGACCCTCCTGGGGATCCTAAGGCGTTCCCAGGACAGGTTGGAGACATAATCCCTCCACTTAATTTAAAAGACATTTTTAACTTTATAACATATATTACCAGACTGAGAGTCTGCAGTCATGCTGTGCAGCACTGTGAGCACTGCAGTAATAGCAATGAGCAATACTCAGCCGAGTCAAGTGTTCAATGTTTCAACCTTAAATGCCTTAACAAGAAACACAGTGGTGCTTTGAGCTAAATGCTAACATCATGCATAATGTTTGCCGCGGTCAACCATTAGTTTGGTGTGTCATAACAAACATTTGCAGATGTCTGTGAAGGTTCTCAGTCATGTTTACCTAAGGAAGGTTAAAATCTGCAACTGGACTTGGTTAAAGGTGCTTTGAAGACGTTTTGTCTTTCATCCGAGAGACTTCTTCAGTTCTGACTGAACGGTAGGGGAAATCTTAGCCCGGCCCTACCAGACTCTGGTCCATTAACCCGGTCCTACCAGACTCTGGTCCATTATCCCTGTCCTACCAGACTCTGGTCCATTAGCCCGGTCCTACCAGATTCTGGTCCATTAACCCGGTCCTACCAGATTCTGGTCCATTAACCCGGTCCTACCAGACTCTGGTCCATTAACCCGGTCCTACCAGACTCTGGTCCATTAGCCCGGTCCTACCAGATTCTGGTCCATTAACCCGGTCCTACCAGACTCTGGTCCATTAACCCGGTCCTACCAGACTCTGGTCCATTAACCCGGTCCTATCAGACTCTGGTCCATTAGCCCGGTCCTACCAGACTCTGGTCCATTAACCCGGTCCTACCAGACTCTGGTCCATTAACCCGGTCCTACCAGACTCTGGTCCATTAGCCCGGTCCTACCAGACTCTGGTTCATTTGTATTTTCTACCATGAAATCACTGTCAAATGGTGAAAGACGCTTTCATTCGGCTAACAGGACCCTATAACTATATTATGCATTTTGTATTCTTGCATACTTTACATTTACGAGAAAAAATTAGTTTTGGAGAAAAAGATTATTTTTAAAATACATTTTCGATCAGGTTCAGCTCACATTTTTATACATTTTTAGGCATTACTACATTATTATTGGGTGTTATAAGGTGTTCAGTAGAAATATCTTTGTTCTAATCACCCCCAGTGGAACTATGGTGGAACTGAAACCAAATTTGGTACAATGGGGCTTAATAGGGAGTGAACAGGCTCTTCGTAGACGGGCTCGGGTGGCAGTCAGGTGCTTATTACGTCATTACCAACCCTTAACCACCCCCCCCCCACACACACACACACACACACACACACACACACACACACACACACACCTCCTGTCATCCGCTGTTCATTTCGATCATGCCATCCTCTCAGCTGCTTCATCTCTCTGTCTCCCTCATTGTGAAATCCTGAAGCTGAAGGGGGAAGAAAGACACATTTCAATTTAATTTGCACCTGTAGTCTCAGTTACTTGATGGAATGGCATGATGGAAGGAAACCGGAGTACGCCCACACAAAGACGGGGAAAACATGCAAACTCCGCACCTGTCTGGACCATGGAACGACCTCTGCAGTGCAAACTTGCTGTGAGGCAGAAGGGCTAACCACTGAGCCACCATCCTGCCTGTATTTGAATGGCTTTATGTCTGAATGGTGCTTTAAAAATAAAATGGCCTTGCCTCTCACCCTTATTTAAAAATGCCGTCCCCCCTGACAATGTCGGTCCTTGACACCGGCTGCTCCTCCAGCCCATCGTGTCACATTGCTGTGGTGGCGTGAGGTCAGCTGCCTGTCTGTCCATCTGTCTGACACGACAGGGAACGTGCTGCGTTGTTTTTGCGGTGTCAGGGTTTCCTGCGGATAGACTTCAGCGGGATGAAATCTAACCAGAATGCTGATCTCATGCACGTTATGGGTGTATATCTCAGACATCTCTGACTGTGTGCATGTCAAGCTAAGGTTAGGGGCTGATGTGAGAGCAGATACAAAGACCTGCTGGTAGCTGATACCTCTGACCTGAATACCATGGGGTCACCTGGCGCGGCCGCATGCCTTCATGTGTGTCATCTGCAGGAGGAAGAGGCTTCTGTTTTTAGGATGCAGTCATCAACATACATGACTGACTTATTCCATTCAGTCTGCACAGACAGCACAGACTGTATGAGCGGTTGTCCCAAAATGTACAGCGTTCAGAACATGATGTTCAGTTTGAAACAACAAATTTCAAAATAGATCAAAAATATGAGTGAGTAAGTAAACAACGCATTCTCGTGAACTAATGATATTTTAAGGCACATGACAGTTTAGTTTAGCGGTCTTTACAGTTAAATTTTGCAGAGAAAAGGTGACTGTGAGCCGGGTAACAGTTTCCATGAGATGCCGGTCATTTCAGGGGCCGGTGCAGTTTGGCCAATCAGAAAAAGATTGTGGTTCGGATAAAAACACCTGGACAGTTAAGTATTACTCCTGGGACCCGGCTCCG
>JAQOOF010000666.1:17500-20767 GCA_029931835.1 Etheostoma nigrum | reverse complement strand
AGGACGAGATGAGGGTGGTGGGATGCGAGTGCAGGACGGGTCTCGGGACCCCGGAGGACAACAGGAGGGTGGTGGGATGCGAGTGCAGGACAGGTCTCGGGACCCCGGAGGACGATAGGAGGGTGGTGGGATGCGAGTGCAGGACGGGTCTCAGGACCCCAGGGGACGAGAGGAGGGTGGTGGGATGCGAGTGCAGGACGGGTCTCGGGACCCTGGGGGACAAGTACACGGTAGCAGACAAATACAATTGAGTCTATGGGACCCGAAGGACAACACAAGAGTTAAGAGACAGAGAGACAGAGAGACAGAGAGAGAAAATCAGTCACACAGCACACACTATAAATATAAATGAAATACTAGGACACAATACACATGATATATAATAATAGGATAAAATACAAGAACAAATATTTGAATATATACAGGTTGAAAATGTAGAAGTGCTTCGAGCACTGGAAAGATGTTTTTTTTTTAAATTGGTGCAATGTTATCCCTTTGGGTTGTCTTGGAAACTGCCATATTGTTGTATATGAATATAGAATAGAACAGAATAGATTAGAAAGCCTTTGTCATTTTACACAAGTGCAGTACCTGTGCAACGAGATTGAAGCAATAGTTTTACAGTGTCGACAAAAAATGTAAAAATATAAAAATATAAAATATAAGTAGTGCAGAAGAAGAAAAAGAAAAAAGAGGGGGAGGGGCGTGTTGCAAAGTCCTTAGAGCAACTATATACATAAATATGAAGTAGAAGGAAAGATAAAGGGTTTGTATACACATTATACAAATAATAGTTATTGGTTATCAAAAGTCCTGAGAATTAAATATTACCCAGTAATGAGATTAAATGGTTAAATATTAAATATTGCATTGAATAAGTGTTGATCAGAGGTTGAGAGAGAGTTTTTGTTGGGAGTTGGAATTTAATAAAAATAAAAACATTGTTAAAAACAATGAAAACCTTGAAGCTTGGCTGGCGTCATCTCGGTCGGGATAACATGTCATGTGTTGGGATGGTTTGGGATAACATGTCATGTGTTGGGATGGTTTGGGATAACATATCATATGTTGGGATGGTTTGGGATAACATGTCATGTGTTGGGATGGTTTGGGATAACATATCATATGTTGGGATGGTTTGGGATAACATGTCATGTGTTGGGATGGTTTGGGATAACATGTCATGTGTTGGGATGGTTTGGGATAACATGTCATGTGTTGGGATGGTTTGGGATAACATGTCATATGTTGGGATGGTTTGGGATGACATGTCATGTGTTGGGATGGTTTGGGATAACATGTCATATGTCGGGATGGTTTGGGATAACATGTTGGGATGGTTTGGGATAACATGTCATATGTCGGGATGGTTTGGGATAACATGTTGGGATGGTTTGGGATAACATGTCATATGTCGGGATGGTTTGGGATAACATGTTGGGATGGTTTGGGATAACATGTCATATGTCGGGATGGTTTGGGATAACATGTCATGTGTTGGAACGTTTGGGATAACATGTCATATGTCGGGATGGTTTGGGATAACATGTCATATGTTGGAAGGTTTGGGATAACATGTCATGTGTTGGAAGGTTTGGGATAACATGTCATGTGTTGGAAGGTTTGGGATAACATGTCATGTGTTGGAAGGTTTGGGATAACATGTCATATGTTGGGATGGTTTGGGATGACATGTCATGTGTTGGGATGGTTTGGGATAACATGTCATATGTCGGGATGGTTTGGGATAACATGTTGGGATGGTTTGGGATAACATGTCATATGTCGGGATGGTTTGGGATAACATGTTGGGATGGTTTGGGATAACATGTCATATGTCGGGATGGTTTGGGATAACATGTTGGGATGGTTTGGGATAACATGTCATATGTCGGGATGGTTTGGGATAACATGTCATGTGTTGGAACGTTTGGGATAACATGTCATATGTCGGGATGGTTTGGGATAACATGTCATATGTTGGAAGGTTTGGGATAACATGTCATGTGTTGGAAGGTTTGGGATAACATGTCATGTGTTGGAAGGTTTGGGATAACATGTCATGTGTTGGAAGGTTTGGGATAACATGTCATATGTTGGAAGGTTTGGGATAACATGTCATGTAAATGTGCTGTATTTACAGTATATATCTTTTCTAGTCTTAACGACTACTCAAAGCGCTTTTACATCATACAGGATACATTCACCATTCACACACATTCATACACTACGGCGAGGCTGCCGTACAAGGTGCCACCTGCTCATCAGATAAACACTCACACGCATTCACACTCCGATGCGCAGCATCGGGAACAACTCGGGGTTCAGTGTCTTGCCCAAGGACACTTCGACATGGGACTGCAGGGCCAATTCTTGAACCACCAACCTTCCAATTGGCAGGCAACCGCTCTACCGCTGAGCCACAGTCGCCCCGTATGTTGGAAGGTTTGGGATAACATGTCATATGTCGGGATGGTTTGGGATAACATGTCATGTGTCGGGATGGTTTGGGATAACATGTTGGGATGGTTTGGGATAACATGTCATATGTCGGGATGGTTTGGGATAACATGTCATATGTCGGGATGGTTTGGGATAACATGTCATATGTTGGAAGGTTTGGGATAACATGTCATGTGTTGGAAGGTTTGGGATAACATGTCATATGTTGGAAGGTTTGGGATAACATGTCATGTGTTGGAAGGTTTGGGATAACACGTCATATGTTGGAAGGTTTGGGATAACATGTCATATGTTGGAAGGTTTGGGATAACATGTCATATGTCGGGATGGTTTGGAATAACATGTTGGAATGGTTTGGGATAACATGTCATGTGTTGGGATGGTTTGGGATAACATGTCATGTGTTGGAAGGTTTGGGATAACATGTCATATGTTGGGATGGTTTGGGATAACATGTCATATGTTGGGATGGTTTGGGATAACATGTTGGAATGGTTTGGGATAACATGTTGGGATGGTTTGGGATAACATGTCATATGTTGGGATGGTTTGGGATAACATGTCATTTTTTAAGATATTTTGGGATAAAATCCCTCCCAGAGACGTGTCACCTTTTGCAGCGCCTCCTTCATCCTCCCGTTCATCAACATATGTCAAAGGAAATGAAAGATGAAAGCTGACAGCTCCGCGGCGTGGCTGCAGGCGTCGACGCTCGTCAATATTTACACAAAGATCACCGGGGAAACAGCTCACAGGGAGGAGTGGGCGTCATTGTCACCCTGATATTCACATACGTGTGTGCTA
>JAQOOF010000666.1:0-12500 GCA_029931835.1 Etheostoma nigrum | reverse complement strand
AGCAGGTCTAGGTAACATGTATTACCTGTAACCTAGGTAACATGCATTGCCTGCAAGTCTAGGTAACATGTATTACCTGCAGGCCTAGGTAACATGTAGTACCTGCAGGTCTAGGTAACATGTATTACCAGCAGGTCTAGGTAACATGTATTACCAGCAGGTCTAGGTAACATGTATTACCTGTAACCTAGGTAACATGCATTACCTGCAAGTCTAGGTAACATGTATTACCTGCAGGTCTAGGTAACATGTATTACCTGCAGGTCTAGGTAACATGTATTACGTGCAGGTCTAGGTAACATGTATTACCTGCAGGTCTAGGTAACATGTATTACCTGTAACCTAGGTAACATGTATTACCTGCAGGTCTAGGTAACATGTATTACCTGCAGGTCTAGGTAACATGTATTACCTGCAGGTCTAGGTAACATGTATTACCTGCAGGTCTAGGTAACATGTATTACCTGCAGGTCTAGGTAACATGTATTACCTGCAGGTCTAGGTAACATGTATTACCTGCAGGTCTAGGTAACATGTACTACCTGCAGGTCTAGGTAACATGCATTACCTGCAGGTCTAGGTAACATGTATTACCTGTAACCTAGCTAACATGTAGTACCTGCAGGTCTAGGTAACATGTATTACCTGCAGGTCTAGGTAACATGCATTACCTTCAGGTCTAGGTAACATGTATTACCTGTAACCTAGGTAACATGTATTACCTGCAGGCCTAGGTAACATGTAGTACCTGTAGGTCTAGGTAACATGTATTACCTGCAGGTCTAGGTAACATGTATTACCTGTAACCTAGGTAACATGTATTACCTGCAGGTCTAGGTAACATGTTTTACCTGCAGGTCTAGGTAACATGTATTACCTGCAGGTCTAGGTAACATGTATTACCTGCAGGTCTAGGTAACATTTACTACCTGCAGGTCTAGGTAACATGTATTACCTGTAACCTAGGTAACATGTATTACCTGCAGGTCTAGGTAACATGTATTACCTGCAGGTCTAGGTAACATGTATTACCTGCAGGTCTAGGTAACATGTATTACCTGCAGGTCTAGGTAACATGTACTACCTGCAGGTCTAGGTAACATGCATTACCTGCAGGTCTAGGTAACATGTATTACCTGTAACCTAGCTAACATGTAGTACCTGCAGGTCTAGGTAACATGTATTACCTGCAGGTCTAGGTAACATGCATTACCTTCAGGTCTAGGTAACATGTATTACCAGCAGGTCTAGGTAACATGTATTACCTGTAACCTAGGTAACATGCATTACCTGCAAGTCTAGGTAACATGTATTACCTGCAGGCCTAGGTAACATGTAGTACCTGCAGGTCTAGGTAACATGTATTACCAGCAGGTCTAGGTAACATGTATTACCAGCAGGTCTAGGTAACATGTATTACCTGTAACCTAGGTAACATGCATTACCTGTAAGTCTAGGTAACATGTATTACCTGCAGGTCTAGGTAACATGTATTACCTGCAGGTCTAGGTAACATGTATTACGTGCAGGTCTAGGTAACATGTATTACCTGCAGGTCTAGGTAACATGTATTACCTGTAACCTAGGTAACATGTATTACCTGTAACCTAGGTAACATGTATTACCTGCAGGTCTAGGTAACATGTATTACCTGCAGGTCTAGGTAACATGTATTACCTGCAGGTCTAGGTAACATGTATTACATGCAGGTCTAGGTAACATTTACTACCTGCAGGTCTAGGTAACATGTATTACCTGTAACCTAGGTAACATGTATTACCTGCAGGTCTAGGTAACATGTATTACCTGCAGGTCTAGGTAACATGTATTACCTGCAGGTCTAGGTAACATGTATTACCTGCAGGTCTAGGTAACATGTATTACCTGCAGGTCTAGGTAACATGTACTACCTGCAGGTCTAGGTAACATGCATTACCTGCAGGTCTAGGTAACATGTATTACCTGTAACCTAGCTAACATGTAGTACCTGCAGGTCTAGGTAACATGTATTCCCTGCAGGTCTAGGTAACATGCATTACCTTCAGGTCTAGGTAACATGTATTACCTGTAACCTAGGTAACATGTATTACCTGCAGGTCTAGGTAACATGTATTACCTGCAGGTCTAGGTAACATGTATTACCTGCAGGTCTAGGTAACATGTATTACCTGCAGGTCTAGGTAACATGTATTACCTGCAGGTCTAGGTAACATGTATTACCTGCAGGTCTAGGTAACATGTATTACCTGCAGGTCTAGGTAACATGTATTACCTGCAGGTCTAGGTAACATATATTACCTGCAGGTCTAGGTAACATGTATTACCTGCAGGTCTAGGTAACATGTATTACCTGTAACCTAGGTAACATGTATTACCAGCAGGTCTAGGTAACATGTATTACCAGCAGGTCTAGGTAACATGTATTACCTGTAACCTAGGTAACATGTATTACCTGCAGGCCTAGGTAACATGTATTACCTGCAGGCCTAGGTAACATGTAGTACCTGCAAGTCTAGGTAACATGTATTACCTGCAGGTCTAGGTAACATGTATTACCTGTAACCTAGGTAACATGTATTACCTGCAGGTCTAGGAAACATGTATTACCTGCAGGCCTAGGTAACATGTACTACCTGCAGGTCTAGGTAACATGTATAACCTGTAACCTAGGTAACATGTATTACCTGCAGGTCTAGGTAACATGTATTACCTGTAACCTAGGTAACATGTATTACCTGCAGGTCTAGGTAACATGTATTACCTGCAGGTCTAGGTAACATGTATTACCTGCAGGTCTAGGTGACATGTATTACCTGCTGGTCTAGGTAACATGTATTACCTGCAGGTCTAGGTAACATGTATTACCTGCAGGTCTAGGTAACATGTATTACCTGCAGGTCTAGGTAACATGTATTACCTGCAGGTCTAGGTAACATGTATTACCTGCAGGTCTAGGTAACATGTATTACCTGCAGGTCTAGGTAACACACATTACCTGCAGGTCTAGGTAACATGTATTACCTGTAACCTAGGTAACATGTAGTACCTGCAGGTCTAGGTAACATGTATTACCTGCAGGTTTAGGTAACATGCATTACCTTCAGGTCTAGGTAACATGTATTACCTGTAACCTAGGTAACATGTATTACCTGCAGGTCTAGGTAACATGTATTACCTGCAGGTCTAGGTAACATGTATTACCTGCAGGTCTAGGTAACATGCATTACCTGCAGGTCTAGGTAACATGTATTACCTGCAGGTCTAGGTAACATGTATTACCTGCAGGTCTAGGTAGCATGTACTACCTGCAGGTCTAGGTAACATGTATTACCTGCAGGTCTAGGTAACATGTATTACCTGCAGGTCTTGGTAACATGTATTACCTGCAGGTCTAGGTAACATGTATTACCTGTAACCTAGGTAACATGTATTACCTGCAGGCCTTGGTAACATGTATTACCTGTAACCTAGGTAATATGTATTACCTGTAGGTCTAGGTAACATGCTTTACCTGCAGGTCTAGGTAACATGCATTACCTGCAGGTCTAGGTAACATGTATTACCTGTAACCTAGGTAACATGCATTACCTGCAGGTGTAGGTAACATGTATTACCTGTAACCTAGGTAACATGTATTACCCGCAGGTCTAGGTAACATGTATTACCTGTAACCTAGGTAACATGTATTACCTGCAGGTCTAGGTAACATGTATTACCTGCAGGCCTAGGTAACATGTATTACCTGTAACCTAGGTAACATGTATTACCTGCAGGTCTAGGTAACATGTATTACCTGCAGGTCTAGGTAACGTGTATTACCTGCAGGTCTAGGTAACATGCATTACCTGCAGGTCTAGGTAACATGTATTACCTGCAGGTCTAGGTAACATGTACTACCTGTAGGCCTAGGTAACATGTATTACCTGCAGGTCTAGGTAACATGTATTACCTGCAGGTCTAGGTAACATGTATTACCTGCAGGTCTAGGTAACATGTATTACCTGCAGGTCTAGGTAACATGTATTACCTGCAGGTCTAGGTAACATGCATTACCTGCAGGTCTAGGTAACATGTACTACCTGCAGGTCTAGGTAACATGTATTACCTGCAGGTCTAGGTAGCATGTACTACCTGCAGGCCTAGGTAACATGTATTACCTGTAACCTAGGTAACATGTATTACCTGCAGGTCTAGGTAACATGTATTACCTGTAACCTAGCTAACATGTAGTACCTGCAGGTCTAGGTAACATGTATTACCTGCAGGTCTAGGTAACATGTACTACCTGTAGGCCTAGGTAACATGTATTACCTGCAGGTCTAGGTAACATGTATTACCTGCAGGTCTAGGTAACATGTATTACCTGCAGGTCTAGGTAACATGCATTACCTTCAGGTCTAGGTAACATGTATTACCAGCAGGTCTAGGTAACATGTATTACCTGTAACCTAGGTAACATGCATTACCTGCAAGTCTAGGTAACATGTATTACCTGCAGGCCTAGGTAACATGTAGTACCTGCAGGTCTAGGTAACATGTATTACCAGCAGGTCTAGGTAACATGTATTACCAGCAGGTCTAGGTAACATGTATTACCTGTAACCTAGGTAACATGCATTACCTGCAAGTCTAGGTAACATGTATTACCTGCAGGTCTAGGTAACATGTATTACCTGCAGGTCTAGGTAACATGTATTACGTGCAGGTCTAGGTAACATGTATTACCTGCAAGTCTAGGTAACATGTATTACCTGTAACCTAGGTAACATGTATTACCTGCAGGTCTAGGTAACATGTATTACCTGCAGGTCTAGGTAACATGTATTACCTGCAGGTCTAGGTAACATGTATTACCTGCAGGTCTAGGTAACATGTATTACATGCAGGTCTAGGTAACATTTACTACCTGCAGGTCTAGGTAACATGTATTACCTGTAACCTAGGTAACATGTATTACCTGCAGGTCTAGGTAACATGTATTACCTGCAGGTCTAGGTAACATGTATTACCTGCAGGTCTAGGTAACATGTATTACCTGCAGGTCTAGGTAACATGTATTACCTGCAGGTCTAGGTAACATGTACTACCTGCAGGTCTAGGTATCATGCATTACCTGCAGGTCTAGGTAACATGTATTACCTGTAACCTAGCTAACATGTAGTACCTGCAGGTCTAGGTAACATGTATTACCTGCAGGTCTAGGTAACATGCATTACCTTCAGGTCTAGGTAACATGTATTACCTGCAGGTCTAGGTAACATGTATTACCTGCAGGTCTAGGTAACATGTATTACCTGCAGGTCTAGGTAACATGTATTACCTGCAGGTCTAGGTAACATGTATTACCTGCAGGTCTAGGTAACATGTATTACCTGCAGGTCTAGGTAACATGTATTACCTGCAGGTCTAGGTAACATATATTACCTGCAGGTCTAGGTAACATGTATTACCTGCAGGTCTAGGTAACATGTATTACCTGTAACCTAGGTAACATGTATTACCAGCAGGTCTAGGTAACATGTATTACCAGCAGGTCTAGGTAACATGTATTACCTGTAACCTAGGTAACATGCATTACCTGCAGGTCTAGGTAACATGTATTACCTGTTACCTAGGTAACATGTATTACCTGCAGGCCTAGGTAACATGTATTACCTGCAGGCCTAGGTAACATGTAGTACCTGCAGGTCTAGGTAACATGTATTACCTGCAGGTCTAGGTAACATGTATTACCTGTAACCTAGGTAACATGTATTACCTGCAGGTCTAGGAAACATGTATTACCTGCAGGCCTAGGTAACATGTACTACCTGCAGGTCTAGGTAACATGTATTACCTGTAACCTAGGTAACATGTATTACCTGCAGGTCTAGGTAACATGTATTACCTGTAAACTAGGTAACATGTATTACCTGCAGGTCTAGGTAACATGTATTACCTGCAGGTCTAGGTAACATGTATTACCCGCAGGTCTAGGTGACATGTATTACCTGCTGGTCTAGGTAACATGTATTACCTGCAGGTCTAGGTAACATGTATTACCTGCAGGTCTAGGTAACATGTATTACCTGCAGGTCTAGGTAACATGTATTACCTGCAGGTCTAGGTAACATGTATTACCTGCAGGTCTAGGTAACATGTATTACCTGCAGGTCTAGGTAACACACATTACCTGCAGGTCTAGGTAACATGTATTACCTGTAACCTAGGTAACATGTAGTACCTGCAGGTCTAGGTAACATGTATTACCTGCAGGTTTAGGTAACATGCATTACCTTCAGGTCTAAGTAACATGTATTACCTGTAACCTAGGTAACATGTATTACCTGCAGGTCTAGGTAACATGTATTACCTGCAGGTCTAGGTAACATGTATTACCTGCAGGTCTAGGTAACATGCATTACCTGCAGGTCTAGGTAACATGTATTACCTGCAGGTCTAGGTAACATGTATTACCTGCAGGTCTAGGTAGCATGTACTACCTGCAGGTCTAGGTAACATGTATTACCTGCAGGTCTAGGTAACATGTATTACCTGCAGGTCTTGGTAACATGTATTACCTGTAACCTAGGTAACATGTATTACCTGCAGGCCTTGGTAACATGTATTACCTGTAACCTAGGTAACATGTATTACCTGTAGGTCTAGGTAACATGCTTTACCTGCAGGTCTAGGTAGCATGTACTACCTGCAGGTCTAGGTAACATGTATTACCTGCAGGTCTAGGTAACATGTATTACCTGCAGGTCTAGGTAACATGTATTACCTGTAACCTAGGTAACATGTATTACCTGCAGGCCTTGGTAACATGTATTACCTGTAACCTAGGTAACATGTATTACCTGTAGGTCTAGGTAACATGCTTTACCTGCAGGTCTAGGTAACATGCATTACCTGCAGGTCTAGGTAACATGTATTACCTGTAACCTAGGTAACATGCATTACCTGCAGGTGTAGGTAACATGTATTACCTGTAACCTAGGTAACATGTATTACCCGCAGGTCTAGGTAACATGTATTACCTGTAACCTAGGTAACATGTATTACCTGCAGGTCTAGGTAACATGTATTACCTGCAGGCCTAGGTAACATGTATTACCTGTAACCTAGGTAACATGTATTACCTGCAGGTCTAGGTAACATGTATTACCTGCAGGTCTAGGTAACATGTATTACCTGCAGGTCTAGGTAACATGTATTACCTGCAGGTCTAGGTAACATGTACTACCTGCAGGTCTAGGTAACATGTATTACCTGCAGGTCTAGGTAACATGTATTACCTGCAGGTCTAGGTAACATGTATTACCTGCAGGTCTAGGTAACATATATTACCTGCAGGTCTAGGTAACATGTATTACCTGCAGGTCTAGGTAACATGTATTACCTGTAACCTAGGTAACATGTATTACCAGCAGGTCTAGGTAACATGTATTACCAGCAAGTCTAGGTAACATGTATTACCTGTAACCTAGGTAACATGCATTACCTGCAGGTCTAGGTAACATGTATTACCTGTTACCTAGGTAACATGTATTACCTGCAGGCCTAGGTAACATGTATTACCTGCAGGCCTAGGTAACATGTAGTACCTGCAGGTCTAGGTAACATGTATTACCTGCAGGTCTAGGTAACATGTATTACCTGTAACCTAGGTAACATGTATTACCTGCAGGTCTAGGAAACATGTATTACCTGCAGGCCTAGGTAACATGTACTACCTGCAGGTCTAGGTAACATGTATTACCTGTAACCTAGGTAACATGTATTACCTGCAGGTCTAGGTAACATGTATTACCTGTAACCTAGGTAACATGTATTACCTGCAGGTCTAGGTAACATGTATTACCTGCAGGTCTAGGTAACATGTATTACCTGTAACCTAGGTAACATATATTACCTGCAGGTCTAGGTAACATGTATTACCTGCAGGTCTAGGTGACATGTATTACCTGCTGGTCTAGGTAACATGTATTACCTGCAGGTCTAGGTAACATGTATTACCTGCAGGTCTAGGTAACATGTATTACCTGCAGGTCTAGGTAACATGTATTACCTGCAGGTCTAGGTAACATGTATTACCTGCAGGTCTAGGTAACATGTATTACCTGCAGGTCTAGGTAACACACATTACCTGCAGGTCTAGGTAACATGTATTACCTGTAACCTAGGTAACATGTAGTACCTGCAGGTCTAGGTAACATGTATTACCTGCAGGTTTAGGTAACATGCATTACCTTCAGGTCTAGGTAACATGTATTACCTGTAACCTAGGTAACATGTATTACCTACAGGTCTAGGTAACATGTATTACCTGTAACCTAGGTAACATGTATTACCTGCAGGTCTAGGTAACATGTATTACCTGCAGGTCTAGGTAACATGTATTACCTGTAACCTAGGTAACATGTATTACCTGCAGGTCTAGGTAACATGTATTACCTGCAGGTCTAGGTAACATGTATTACCTGCAGGTCTAGGTAACATGCATTACCTGCAGGTCTAGGTAACATGTATTACCTGCAGGTCTAGGTAACATGTATTACCTGCAGGTCTAGGTAGCATGTACTACCTGCAGGTCTAGGTAACATGTATTACCTGCAGGTCTAGGTAACATGTATTACCTGCAGGTCTTGGTAACATGTATTACCTGCAGGTCTAGGTAACATGTATTACCTGTAACCTAGGTAACATGTATTACCTGCAGGCCTTGGTAACATGTATTACCTGTAACCTAGGTAACATGCATTACCTGCAGGTGTAGGTAACATGTATTACCTGTAACCTAGGTAACATGTATTACCCGCAGGTCTAGGTAACATGTATTACCTGTAACCTAGGTAACATGTATTACCTGCAGGTCTAGGTAACATGTATTACCTGCAGGCCTAGGTAACATGTATTACCTGTAACCTAGGTAACATGTATTACCTGCAGGTCTAGGTAACATGCATTACCTGCAGGTCTAGGTAACATGTATTACCTGTAACCTAGGTAACATGCATTACCTGCAGGTGTAGGTAACATGTATTACCTGTAACCTAGGTAACATGTATTACCCGCAGGTCTAGGTAACATGTATTACCTGTAACCTAGGTAACATGTATTACCTGTAGGCCTAGGTAACATGTATTACCTGCAGGTCTAGGTAACATGTATTACCTGCAGGTCTAGGTAACATGTATTACCTGCAGGTCTAGGTAACATGTATTACCTGCAGGTCTAGGTAACATGTATTACCTGCAGGTCTAGGTAACATGCATTACCTGCAGGTCTAGGTAACATGTACTACCTGCAGGTCTAGGTAACATGTATTACCTGCAGGTCTAGGTAACATGTATTACCTGCAGGTCTAGGTAACATGTATTACCTGCAGGTCTAGGTAGCATGTACTACCTGCAGGCCTAGGTAACATGTATTACCTGTAACCTAGGTAACATGTATTACCTGCAGGTCTAGGTAACATGTATTACCTGCAGGTCTAGGTAACATGTATTACCTGTAACCTAGGTAACATGTATTACCTGCAGGTCTAGGTAACATGTATTACCTGCAGGTCTAGGTAACATGTATTACCTGCAGGTCTAGGTAACATGTATTACCTGCAGGTCTAGGTAACATGTATTACCTGCAGGTCTAGGTAACATGTATTACCTGCAGGTCTAGGTAACACACATTACCTGCAGGTCTAGGTAACATGTATTACCTGTAACCTAGGTAACATGTAGTACCTGCAGGTCTAGGTAACATGTATTACCTGCAGGTTTAGGTAACATGCATTACCTTCAGGTCTAGGTAACATGTATTACCTGTAACCTAGGTAACATGTATTACCTACAGGTCTAGGTAACATGTATTACCTGTAACCTAGGTAACATGTATTACCTGCAGGTCTAGGTAACATGTATTACCTGCAGGTCTAGGTAACATGTATTACCTGTAACCTAGGTAACATGTATTACCTGCAGGTCTAGGTAACATGTATTACCTGCAGGTCTAGGTAACATGTATTACCTGCAGGTCTAGGTAACATGCATTACCTGCAGGTCTAGGTAACATGTATTACCTGCAGGTCTAGGTAACATGTATTACCTGCAGGTCTAGGTAGCATGTACTACCTGCAGGTCTAGGTAACATGTATTACCTGCAGGTCTAGGTAACATGTATTACCTGCAGGTCTTGGTAACATGTATTACCTGCAGGTCTAGGTAACATGTATTACCTGTAACCTAGGTAACATGTATTACCTGCAGGCCTTGGTAACATGTATTACCTGTAACCTAGGTAACATGCATTACCTGCAGGTGTAGGTAACATGTATTACCTGTAACCTAGGTAACATGTATTACCCGCAGGTCTAGGTAACATGTATTACCTGTAACCTAGGTAACATGTATTACCTGCAGGTCTAGGTAACATGTATTACCTGCAGGCCTAGGTAACATGTATTACCTGTAACCTAGGTAACATGTATTACCTGCAGGTCTAGGTAACATGCATTACCTGCAGGTCTAGGTAACATGTATTACCTGTAACCTAGGTAACATGCATTACCTGCAGGTGTAGGTAACATGTATTACCTGTAACCTAGGTAACATGTATTACCCGCAGGTCTAGGTAACATGTATTACCTGTAACCTAGGTAACATGTATTACCTGTAGGCCTAGGTAACATGTATTACCTGCAGGTCTAGGTAACATGTATTACCTGCAGGTCTAGGTAACATGTATTACCTGCAGGTCTAGGTAACATGTATTACCTGCAGGTCTAGGTAACATGTATTACCTGCAGGTCTAGGTAACATGCATTACCTGCAGGTCTAGGTAACATGTACTACCTGCAGGTCTAGGTAACATGTATTACCTGCAGGTCTAGGTAACATGTATTACCTGCAGGTCTAGGTAACATGTATTACCTGCAGGTCTAGGTAGCATGTACTACCTGCAGGCCTAGGTAACATGTATTACCTGTAACCTAGGTAACATGTATTACCTGCAGGTCTAGGTAACATGTATTACCTGCAGGTCTAGGTAACATGTATTACCTGCAGGTCTAGGTAACATGTATTACCTGTAACCTAGGTAACATGTATTACCTGCAGGTCTAGGTAACATGTATTACCTGCAGGTCTAGGTAACATGTATTACCTGCAGGTCTAGGTAACATGTATTACCTGCAGGTCTAGGTAACATGCATTACCTGCAGGTCTAGGTAACATGTACTACCTGCAGGTCTAGGTAACATGTATTACCTGCAGGTCTAGGTAACATGTATTACCTGCAGGTCTAGGTAACATGTATTACCTGCAGGTCTAGGTAGCATGTACTACCTGCAGGCCTAGGTAACATGTATTACCTGTAACCTAGGTAACATGTATTACCTGCAGGTCTAGGTAACATGTATTACCTGCAGGTCTAGGTAACATGTATTACCTGCAGGTCTAGGTAACATGTATTACCTGTAACCTAGGTAACATGTATTACCTGCAGGTCTAGGTAACATGTATTACCTGCAGGTCTAGGTAGCATGTATTACCTGCAGGTCTAGGTAACATGTATTACCTGCAGGTCTAGGTAACATGTATTACCTGCAGGTCTAGGTAACATGTATTACCTGCAGGTCTAGGTAACATGTATTACCTGCAGGTCTAGGTAACATGTATTACCTGTAACCTAGGTAACTTGTAGTACCTGTAACCTAGGTAACATGATATAGGATTTTAAAATTAAAGGAGTAAATGTCCAATTTAAGCTGTATTTTGAATATTTTTCAGGCTGTTAAATCCATATTTTTACTCTTTTTCAGCCTACTCTAGAAAGTAATCCTCTGTTAAGCCAGATTCCTTCGCCCTCTGAGTGAGACAACACATATCCAGCGGGTCACTCGGGTATTTTATCGGCCCGTTCTGATTTTAGATCTCTGTTATTTTTTGCCGTGAGTGCAACGTGGGAGTTGTTTCTGTAGAGTAGGTCAGTGTCAGGAGGACTTCTCGGAGTGGGAGTCTTGACTTCCTGAAAGCAGAGACTGCTGAGCTGCTGAGTCACCTCACATCAAAGTGTGATTCACTTCCAACGATCCCCCCGCCGCCCCCCTGCAGCACGGCCTACTGACGATACACACAGATACCAAATCTGTTCATGAACACCTACATCCACAAGTCCTCAAACCTCAACATAAGCTGTAGGGTCGGGTATCGTTTGGGTTATTTTCAGATACCGGTGCTAAAACAACACATCCTATAAATATAGTATATATTTATATATATATAGTATACATATAAATCTATATATGCATATGTATGTATGTGTATATTACATAATAGGGTGACTAAATGTCCACTTTGGCCCTGACATGTCCACTTCTTACGTACTGCACGCCTAGGTCATTTTGCAGTTGCAACCAGCCACAAAATGAAGAAGAAGAAGAAGAAGTTGTAGTTCCTTCCCAGTATTTCCTCTCTGTCTGCACACGAGTGTGTTCCAGTGGACTCCCGTCTCTATAA
>JAQOOF010000665.1:0-20780 GCA_029931835.1 Etheostoma nigrum | reverse complement strand
CAGTGGGTTGGTTCAAGATGGCGACCTGTGCAGACGTCTTATTCTGAGCTCCGAGGCTCTGACCGAGTACCAATGATTTAAATTGACTTTTTGAGACTATGTCATCTGGAGTGGAACGTTGCCCTTGCTTCCTGTAAATTCAAATGCCCAAACAAAAGGACTTTTGCTGGTTAATTTTAGTGAAATACCAATTAGCATACAAACTGTTAGGTGTTAACTAAAACTGTTGCCTGTAGTACTCGTGACATCACCAGTGTGTGTACCTGTAGTACTGGCTGACATCACCAGTGTGTGTACCTGTAGTACTCGTGACATCACCAAGGATGTGTAGGTAGCCTGATAGTGGACTGGTGACATTCACCAGTGTGTGTACCTGTACTCTGGGAGCTCCCAGAGTCCAAATCTGAACGTTGTTCTGATGAATGACACGTTCAGGTTTTCATCGATCACCACCACCTTCAGCTTCAGTTAACTTAACTGTTAACTTAGGTGTTAGTGGTACCCCTAATTACTGTATCTGAAAATGTGAAAGGGCTGGAAAACCAATGGAAAGGTACGGAGGACACAGTAAAGAAGATGAATGGCGAGATGACAATCCTGAGAGAGAAACTAGAAGAATCGAAGCGATACAGTAGGAGAGGGAATCTTCGTCTTCTGAATCTTCCAGAAAGCAGCAACGAGGATGTGGGGAAGGAGGTGCTGGAGATTATCGCTGGAATCCTCCCAGAGGAAAAGAGCAAGCTTGGATTCATGGTGGACACCGTGTACAGGGCCGGACGTCCTAGAGAGGATAAAAGCACTCGACCCATCATCATTCAGTTCAGTATGCTCACTTTCAGATTTAAAGTATGGAGAGCCTCCCTCAACGCTGATGTCATGAAGAGAAAGAACCTCCGGATAACTGAGGATTTAAACCAGGGGTGTCAAACTCATTTTCACCGAGGGCCACATCAGCATAATGGCTGTCCTCGAAGGGCCAGATGTAACTTATAAATGTAATCGAATGTAATGTAAAATAAATGTAAATACTCCTTAATGTTAAAGTGACAATTACAGTTGCATAGAAAACATATGTTTGCTTGTTGCTCTAACATAAATCCTTTTAAATTTTGTCAGCTTATGAAAACCCACATAACTCCATTAATGAAGGATCAAACTGTCCAAGTGAATAAAGAAAAATAACATAAAACTGAGCTGCAAAGAACATGTATGACACATGTAGCATTTTACAAAAAAAGGCTGCACACAGCCTTGCATCCAACTGATGGTATGATGACAACAATTTGTCTGCATACACACATAAGACCTGCAAACATTAAATAATTACAACAGCAGCTACACATAAATAATATGTAATCAACTAAAAATACCAAAATAAAGGTTGACTCAGTTCACAACTATATTGGTCAAGTTTTTCGGTTAGTCTTTGATGAGGAGATGCTGCCTGTCCTCGAACACACCAAGTGCATTCTCTCTCTACTATCGATTGATCATGTTCTGAAAATGATAAACAAAACAAAATGCAAGCACAAAAATGGATAACTGCGCTGCGTCCGTGTTATCTGTGCTTTCATCAACAGCTAATGAAAAAGCTGTGTAGCTGCGTGTCTCCTCGGCCAGCTGTGTTGTAAGATTTTCTGCTAGTTCCTTCACTCGGTCGGCGATGCTGTTTCTTGATAAAAGTCTGTAACTGGTCGGGACACACCTGCTCAGAACTTCAGCATGCACTGCTTCAAAAATGCTCCCTCTGAAAAAGACTTGGAAGCGCGGGCGATTTCTTCAGCCACAATGAAGCTAGCTTTCACCGCGGCCTCGTTTTTGGCTGTGGATTTCATGAACAAGCTCTGCTGCGACCGCAGTTTGCCTTTTAATTCTTGGGCAATTTGTTGCTTTTCTTGAAGGCTAGCTTTAGCGTACTTAGCTCCGTGTTTGGTGTCAAAATGTCGACGCAGATTGTACTCTTTGACAACCGACACCGCCTCGTAACACAAAAGACATACCGGTCTTTCTCCATGAAGCACAAACAAGTATTCGCCTTCCCATCTTTCTTGAAACAGTCTTCCGTCTGCATCAACTTTTTTCTTTCTCAACATTTTGGGATCATTATTTATATCTCAATTCCACTCGTTGTCATGGACACTGCCGCGGCTAGCGTAGTCGAAAGGCATTGTGGGAAATGTAGTTTTTGGTCAAAGCACGCTCTTAATTTATTTTTTTGTATTTATTTTTAGACACTCAAAACTTTTAAGCTCTCGCGGGCCACATAAAATGACATGGCGGGCCACATCTGGCCCGCGGGCCTTGAGTTTGACACATGTGATGTATAACATGACTTTTCCCATTTTGACAAACCGTTTTGATCACTAGAGGTAGTTCAGTAAAGTCTTTGGTCTTGGACAGTTACCTTGCAATCTAAAACTGTATATCCTATTGTCTCTGGAACAATAGTTGGCAGTTGGAGGAGTAATGGCTCTTTACAGTGAATATGCAAAAGAAGATGTTCACAAATTCACTCACTTAATGCTGGTTACAATATTCTAAAACCAACAATGCCAGAGAAAAATGACAAAGTTTGATACATTTTTTTAATAAAGTATTGGCATTTTTCAATAAAGTATTGGCTTTTTCCATGTGAAAGTTTTGTCCCAATAACATTTACAAGCATACTGTTTGTTACGATGTGTGGAACCTGAAGGTAGTGTGGCCGAGCGGCCTAAGGCGCTGGATTAAGGCTCCAGTCTCTCTGGAGGCTTGGGTTCAAATCCCACCACTGCCATTTACAAATATTACACAGCTGGAATGCAACTGATGTGATGGCTTGGAGGTATAGCACCACTTTTTGGGTTGTTGTGGTCGAGTGTTTAAGGCGATGGACTAGAAAAAGTCTCTGCTTGTCAGTTTCCGTAGTGCAGTGGTTATCATGTTCGCTTAATACGCGAAAAGTCCCCTGTTTGAAACAGGGTGGAAACATGTTTCTTTGTTGATGTTGACTTCACACAATCAAACTCTGCTCAGTTAAACTCTCAAAATCCTCATTTCGTCTCTGGTTATGTCTCGGCGCCAGCCATGGCCAGAAGTATTATGCTTTCGTCCGACCATCTCTACATACGTATTCACTTCCCATTCTTGTGAATGTGATAACACAGGACCCCCTGGAGGGAATTTCTTCAAATCTTGCAAAAAACATT
Source organism: Etheostoma nigrum (assembly GCA_029931835.1). Taxonomy (NCBI): domain Eukaryota; kingdom Metazoa; phylum Chordata; class Actinopteri; order Perciformes; family Percidae; genus Etheostoma; species Etheostoma nigrum. Next base: position 17,592 of record JAQOOF010000665.1, on the reverse strand, counting down.
CGCATGAACTCGCAAATCAATTGATGAGATTTTGGAGGTCAAAGGTTCAATGTCAAGGGGACCGTGTCCACATGTCTGTCCATCCGATTCTTGTGAATGCAATATCTCTGAACGTCCAGAAGGAAGCACTTTAAATTTGGCATACATAACCAGTTGCGGATTAACTGATTTTGATTTTGGAGTTCAAAGGTCAATGTTACTGTTTCATTACGTCTCCAGAACTGTATAGGTATTTCTCCTAAACTAGTGAGTTTGGGTCATGTGAAGCCCCAGTGGCCTCATGGATAAGGCACTGGCTTCCTAAGCCAGGGATTGTGGGTTTGAGTCCCACCTGGGATGAACTCCAGCAAAGTGGTGCAGCGGAAGTGTGCGGGACCCATAACCCAGACATCTATGGATTGAAACCTTCCTCTGCTAATCTCTTTTGCTAGTGAGCCAATGGTAGACACTCTGAAAGGGTGATGAATCAAGAGATTATGACCCTCAACCTGATTTCCAGGGTGAGATTAATCATAAAAAAATGCTGGTGGCTTGGTCCTTGAGTTACAAGCATAATTTCAGTCCTCACAGGTTTTATATTTGGAACAACAGATATATTTTGTATAAAAACAAATCCATTTTCTTTCAGCAGTGGGTTGACAACAACATATTGCTTGTGTCTCAATTACTCAACCAGCGTGGTCAGCTTTATAACTATGTTGAGTTTATTCATCACTATGGCAGTCCTGTCTCTCCGAAGGAGTTTTCTATTGTTGTTGGTGCAATACCTTCAGCAGTTATTGCACTTTTTAAAGGTTTTAATGGAGTCGATGTTCACCCTATACTGTTAAATGGAAAAGAAACAACTTCTGGAAATATTTGTTTTTTGCCACAGGCCAAAAGCAAGAATAAGGCAACTCGTCAACTCTTTCAACAAGACGTTAGGAGTAGACCTGCTGCTTTATCGTACTGGTCTTCATACAGTGAGGAAAATAAGTATTTGAACACCCTGATATTTTGCAAGTTCTCCCACTTAGAAATCATGGAGGGGTCTGAAATTGCCATCGTAGGTGCATGTCCACTGTGAGAGACATAATCTAAAAAAAAATCCAGAAATCACAATGTATCATTTTTTAACTATTTATTAGTATGATTCAGCTGCAAATAAAATGTTCCTTATTTGAACCATAAAAGAGATGTAACGTTTTATCAAATCAGGTTAAATGATAGAAATATACTAAAGGTGCAACCATAATGTATGTTGTTAAAATTGACTTATATTTGTGGCTGTTGATTTCTTTGATATTTGTATTAGAAAAGTAATGTGCAGACAGCCACACCTGCTGCTGCAGCTGGCCCAGCTCTGTCAACTGCTGCTGACCCTGCTGCTCCAACTGGTGCTGTACCCTCTGCTGGTCGAGTGCAACCCAAATTATCCCTTGAAATGGTACCCAGCACTACTATTTAATGAAAAATATAAACAGAATCAAAGCCTGCAAACAGTAGCTTTAATTACATGTATATTGCTTTGACCTGTACAACTCTATGATCATTTACTGTCACTTGTGACATTTCATCCTTCCCCAGTTATGCAAACCACGGTTTGGTGGCTCACATACTGCAACACTGAAGGCTAACCTCAGTATGGCCAGGAAACCTTCTCAGGTATGATGCCACATATTGGTTAATTATAATGCATTTAGTTAATTATCCATGTCTCTCTCTTTCTCTGTCTGTCTCTTTTTCTCACCGCCAACCAGTTGAGGCAGATGACCGTCCACCCTGAGCTATGGTTCTGCTCGAGGTTTCTGCCTCTTAAAAGGAAGATTTTCGCCAGTGATCAATTGATGTGCCAAAAATAGAGCTTGGGAATTCCTCGTTAGTATAATGGAAAGTATCTCCGCCTGTCACACAGAAGATTGGGTATCGATTCCCCGACGGGAAGGTTTTTCTACCAGCTTAGGCCTCGAGGAAGTCCATCCAAACGCGTTGGACTACTCATGAGGAGAAAGCAGGCCTTGGCTCAGGCTGTGTTCAGCATGGGAGGAGAACCCCTGACTGGTAATGGGAATATTGTCAAGCGATGTAGTTCAGATCCAGGAGCACATCTCCTGGATGTAAACTACTCGTCTCAAGGCGCAGCAGGAGGTGGGAGAGTTTCAAGTCTGTGCACCTTAGAATTCCTCTTATGCTCTTTGTAGATGAGGTGGTTCTGTTGGCTTCATCAGGCAGTAATCTACAGCGCCCACTGGGGCAGATTAAAGTCCAGTGTCAAGCAGTCGGGATCTGAAGCTCTAGCCATTCGCCATTCCTCGCCTAAAACAATATGAGTCATTCCAGTAAGTGAAAAGGAAACTCACATCTACAAAGAAAAATTTGATAGTTGTCAGTCCCTGATGGTCTAGTGGCTAGGATTCGGCGCTCTCACCGCCGCGGCCCGGGTTCGATTCCCGGTCAGGGAGTGGTCTGGACTTGACAGATACAGGTGTAAGTTCCTGGTCTTCTTCCTCATCAGTTTAACACTAGAACCCCAACACTTTTAAAGAGTACCATTTCCTTTAAATCAGACCCCCAACTGCAGATGTATCCTTTTGTCATCATTGATGGGTCATAAACACTTCATCTGCCTCTATCTCAATACAAATTATTTTCCTTTTTTCAAACAGTAACTAAACCCCTAACAAACATTTTTTTACCTGACAACCAATGTATGTGAGTGTCAATTAATGTTATTGTTAGATTCAGGTCCAAATTTGGACATTTTAGTGCAATGCAAAGGTAAGTAACAGATTGCTTTCTACTTACCTGGAGCGATGCAAAGCAGGGGTGGCCAACTAGTCAAGGAACAGCAAGAGACTTGGTATTTAAGACCACAAACTGACTATGTGACAGATGTGTAATCTCTCATGTCCTGCCATCTGAAGCTCTAGCAAGGTGCCATTCCTCTTCACCAGGGGTGGGCAATTAATTTTTACCGGGGGCCGCATGAGCAACCCGAGCACTGCTGGAGGGCCACATCGACAATATTTCAATTAAATTTGGCTCATTATTTTTGATATACCGTAAGATAAATAATAATAATAATTTAATTTAACCTAACTTAACTTTATACAAAAGCAGATTGCTTTTGATGGTTTTATTTAAACTCTTAATCCTTAAATATTTATATTAATGTGAAATTAATGTGAAATTAAAATAAGAAAACAAAAACAATCATTGAATCACTGCAATTTATTTTTAACTTGTTCACACTTTCTTTGTTCCACAAACAAGGAAAAACAAACAACTTAACAAGTTTATAGAAATACTGCAATACAACAAACAACTTGTTATGTTTTCCACCTCATTTTACCTCTTCAGTGCGAATAATCGAGTCTGTTCTGGGCTTGAACAAGGGCATTGAAATCTGGCTGAATGTCTGAGGTGGCTATGCGAAGGACAGCTGAGAGGTGCTCATCAGTGATAGAGGATCTATGTTTGGATTTGTTGAACTTCATCACTGAAAATGTCTGTTCACATACATAGGTGGATCCAAAGAGGACCAGAATCCTCTGAGCATGCCTCCTCAGGTGTGGAAAGTTCTCCTCTTTGAGGGAGGAGTAAAAGTCCAGCAGTGAGACTGACCTGAAGTGCTCTGCCAGAAGTAGGTCAGACTGCAGGTCAATGAGCTCCATCTGAACATCGCTTGGTGCATTGTCCACACTGCAGTTGAAGGGAGAAGAAACCATGTGCATTTCACTCTCAAGAGTTTTGAAATCTTGAAATCGCCTCGAAAACTCTCCATGCAGTGCTTCTAACTTGCTTGAGTACTTGTGGAGGTGATCGGCTGATCTTGTGGCTTCCTTTAGTGTTGGCAAGTGGGTCAGAATGTTGTCCTTCACTTGGCTTGAGAGAAGCTGCAACTTTCTCATGAAAGCAGTCACTGCACTGTACATCTCATGCACAAAACGGCCCTTGCACTGCAGTTTGACATTCAGTTCGTTCATGAGTGCAGTCACATCCACAGCGAATCCAAGGTCTGCCACCCAGTCTTCATCTGAAAGATCTGGGATGTCATGTCCTTTTTTCCCACAGAAATTCTTAATGTGGTCTCTCAGGTCCCAGACATTTTTCAGTACTTTGCCCAGGCTGAGCCACCTGACGTTGCTGTGGTAGCTTATGTCACTATGTTCACTCTCATTTTCTTCCAAAAGTGCAACAAATTGTCTATGATTTAACGCTCTTGCTCTGATAAAGTTAACTGTTTTAGTTACAGCATCAACAACATGGTTAATTTTTAACACTGACTTACACAACACTTCCTGATGTGTAATACAATGCAGAAATGTCAATTTCTGCACAGGGTTAATTTCTGTCACTTTATCCTGCATCCTCTTTAAAAGTCCAACATTTTTCCCCGTCAGATTTGGACAACCATCTGTTGTCACACCTGCCAGCTTGTCCCATTTCAGTCTTAACATGTCCAAACACGCATTTACCTCTGTGAACAAGTCATTACCTGTGGTTGTCCCTTTAATTGACTGCATGGCTGCCAGCTCCTCCGTGATTTGAAAGTCTGCAGTTATCCCACGTAAGAAGATGAGCAGCTGGGCGGTGTCACGTACATCGCAGCTCTCATCCAAAGCCAGAGAAAAACAGTCAAAGTCAGCCGCTCTGTTCTTCAGCTGAAGCTCTAAGTTTCCAGCAATGGCCTCAACCCGCCTCGTTACAGTGCGTCGGGAGAGTGACACGTTCTCAAATGCGCCCTTCTTCTCCGGGCATATCAGCGCAACAGAGTCCAATAAGCACTCCTTAATAAACTCTCCGTCAGAAAACGCCTTAGTTTTTCTGGCGATTTTGTGAGAAATGACGAAACTTGTCCTGACGGCTGCATCCCTGGGGGTGTGAAGTTTGGTAAAAAGTCCTTGTTGGGTTTGCAGTTTTACCATCAACGCATCAGCCTCCCTTGCGTGCTCTTCAGCAGACAGATTCCGGTATTTATCCTCGTGCTTCGTTGTGTAGTGGCGATTCAAATTATAATCTTTAAACACAGCAACCTGTGTACCACAAATTAAGCACACGGCTGTACCTTTAATTTCTGTAAAGAAATACTTGGCAGTCCATGTCTTGTTGAAAACACGGCATTCGTCATCAACTTTTCTTTTTTTAGCGTGAGCGGACATCTCGGGGGTAACGGGGCATCACCTGTCGCTGTGCACCTTCACTCACAGGTTACGCACGGACATACGTCCATAAATTACACTTTTCAAAATAAAAGCAGCACCGTTGTATTACACACTCGACATAGATATTTTTTAAATGTATTTTGTAATTTATGATTGGCCTCAAGCGGGCCGGACAGGGACGCACAAAGGGCCGGATGTGGCCCGCGGGCCGTAAGATGCCCAGGTCTGCCCTAGTAGTACTTACGGAGGCTGAGAAAAGTCCAACTAGGAAAAAGAGGGGAACTGTGTAACGTTTTAGGAAAAAGGATTTAGATTTAATGAGGGAAAACTTGGTTTAAAAACAAAAACAAAGACATAAAAGTAGTCAATTCAATGTGGGATCCATCTAATATAACAGAAGTTTTAAGGTATGGGACTTAAGGGTTTTGCAGTATCCTATTAATGTCAGTAGAGAAAATAATGGAGAAATGCTTATTTTAACATTCTATGTTAACATGAGTTGAAGGGAAGGAAGGGGGACACAGGGTGCTGCAGAGGCAGGCTGCCCCTTTGACCCTTCCACAGAGGGAGTTGTAAAAAACACAGATAAGGAGAAAGATTTGGTCTGGCAGTAACGAGTATTAACCAAAATTCCTCTGCAGGGCAAAAGGTAACACAAGGGTTAAATTAAATTGAAAAAAAGGAGATCTGATAAAACTAAGAATGATGTTGTAGTGAGGAAGAGGAAGATGTAGGTGAAGCAAAGAATCTAAAAAAAAAAATCCAATTGAAAGAGTTAATTGATTAAATCACTTAGGTGATAGAAAACGGCTTTGATCATTTCCAGTTTAAAGAAAGAAAAATGTAAGGCGTCCTATAATGTTACCTTTTCATACCTTAAGTACATGCAGTACTTTTGTGATACTTTTCTTACTTGGGCAATATTTTAGGGGAATTTTGTTGGTAAAAGATATTTACAGTTTGGAATTGGGACTTTAAACTTAGAACAGTGAAATGATAATATTCCTTTCTATTAATATGACTGACCCTACTGTAGAAACGTTTTTGAATTAATGTCATAGATTAAGAATTCTTTAAAGTAAAGTGAAACAAAAGAAGAGAGAAATCCTTCTTTCTTTCCAGAGGTCTAGAGGACAGCTGAAGTGTGGGTTCTTTCAAGAAAACACACACACGTATAGAGAAGGATAAAGTAAAAAAGAGTTATGCATAAAGTAAAGAGGGGTTGCGGTAGACCTGCAGCTCAGTGAAGATTTTGATCTTAAATCACACAGTATAATGAGATATGTTCTCATATCAGGTAACAAACTGGATAGACTGAACCACTGGGTGCTACAGTGGGTTCTACTTTTAATAAGACTACAAGTCATAAAGAACATATTACACATTAATTAGTACAAATTGTTGTTGCAAACTAAAAATAGAAAATTAAAGAAACATTCTTTTTGTTATAATTCATCTAAGTTTATTGGTAGAGATATGATTGAAACCTATCCAAGCTGATATGAGATTCCATTCTATGTACATTTGATGTGGTGCTCAAATGAGCATATCAGTGAAGCTTAATTGTGGATTTTGTTTGTATTTTGAGTTTTTATATGGCAAACTGCACTGTAAACCCGAATAAGTTAGCAGTACTCAAAAAAAGTAAGGCAATCAGTTGCCACAATTCTTTTGAGTTCTGAAACTCAAACATTTGAGTATAACAGAGCTTATATATTTGGAGTTTATTTTACATGTAAATTTAAATTATAATTAAATTAAATTTACCAATTAAGCCAACTCAAAACTCTTCAGTTTCTGCTACTCAAAATATTCACTCATCTTTGTCATTGAAATAATTCAAGCAAACTTAATCATTTCAAGTATGAACACTCAGGATTTTATGTTCAATGGACTTAACATTTATTAGTTTTTGCTTTCAATCTTCTCATTAAACATGACTCAAAAACATGGACTTGTTACAACTCAAAATCATTTCACTCCAAACTTAAAATATTTGTGGCAACTGATTGCCTTAAAGATAATAAGTACTCCTGACTTAAAAGTAAAAAAAAAAAAAAAAAGTTTTTTTTCTTCTATTCAGCATTTTTGCATAAACCGTTGTTGTATTTTAACACAAAATATATTCAATGAAAAACAAACAAATAAATAAAAAGTAACAATTAACAAGACCACTTACTGGACATTTTGTTATATTTTAAGATAAACCATAGTAGAAATATTAAACTCAGAAAAACTTAAATTACAGTAAGAATAGATCTTTATCTGACAAATAGCTTATAAAACTGTTAATACAATATTTGCATCAGCAAATCTTGGGTGGTAACCAAAAGAGTTTAGAGAGATTATTTGCCCATATGAAAAAAGAATAAAAAATTAAAGAAACATTTGTTAAGGCACACTTTTGGCCATTTGGTTGTAAACCTGCAGTGCATCAATGCTTTTTGCAGCAAAACAAATTGCTTATAAATACCTCACAACCAAAACTGCTACAATTTCAAAACATTACAAAAGCAGTGTGTAGCCTTCCTTTGGCTATCTGGTTTAAATCTAGCAACTTCAAGCAAGATTAGCAATATATAACAATACAGTGTATAAACAATACAGCCCTGCATTAGTTAATACAATTTAAGTGGTACAGACAGTGTCTACTTTATGCCATTTGGCTGAAAACCAGTTGAGTAGAGCAGCAACTTTAACATTAACATTGAACAGTAGTCAACATGGACCTGGCAATTGTGGACTATGCTCTAACAGAGTGAGCTATCAGAATCCACCACTCCTTTTTGGATCTTGAGTTACACATATAACATCAGGTCATTTTTAAAAGTCTGCAGCTTGGGTGACAGTTTAGAGTCATCAAGACCAAGCAAGATTTTCTGTGTGAACTCAAAAGTGTTGGTGAGTCCCTTAGGATAGCTGAGGTGTAGTGCATATATCAGTCCAAACATTACCAGGAAGGCATCAGCAAGCCTGGGAAGGTTGACAACCACATCACCCTCTAGGACGACAGAGACTCTCACTGGGTGGTAGTGAACTGGACTAGAGGCATCGTCACTGACAGTTGTAAGGAGGATCACTGATGCATCGGCCAGGTCTGGTTCATCCATATCATCCTTAAAAAAAGGAAAGGGAGATCATATACTAATCACATTTACTGAAACTATGGCGGAGGGAATTTTGATTACAGTTGATTGTCCTATCATTAAAAATAAATACACCAGTCTTGTTTGCTGAGAAAGAGAGATGACTTTTATATGTGCCACTGTTAGGCTAATGACAGCTTCTTGATTTTCTTTGCAGGTGACTTTTCTAAAGCCCTACGGGGCAGGCCTGATATCTCTCTACTTAGACTTACCACACATGATCTGAAAAATTCAGAGACTTCCTCACGTAGATAAACAGGAAGGGCATGGAGAACAGTGGTCCGTCTTGTGTGGATATCATGTATTTCCTGAGAAAATTAAAATCGTGTAAATACAGTATACCGATCAAAGACAATGCCAAACAGTCCCAACTAATTACCAATTAATTAATTACCAATATCTGCACATAAATCCACTATGATAGCCTGCTGATTTATCTGGTGCAAATATGGAATTCAAAAGTTTATCTGAAGCACCAAACTACCAACAGTAGACCTGTGAAATGTAAAATTACCTGTGCATCATGGACTTTGAAAATGTTAGCCAAAGCATCTGCAGTCTTTCCAGTTTTGGAAGCTTTCTGCCTGAATAAGGCCATCAAGCGAGGAGTGTGGCAATCAAGCTGGGCATAGAAAGTGTTTGGAAGGTTCTGGTTTGTTATCCTTTGGAACTCTGCATACACCTGCATTGAGGAAAGGACAGTACTGTAATTCTTAATTTTTTCTTAATTATTTATTTTATGATTAATGAAATTTGGCAACATTACACAGTGACATACAGTAGCAAAGATAAAGCCAACGAAAGAGCTGAACCACATTACCTCAGACTGCATATGAAGAGCGGGCCAGAGGTCCATGAGCTCTTTGACCGGAGGGCATGACATCACAATAGTCTGTCGTCGCAAGGCAAACGTGGTCTGCATCATCTTACTGATAAGAGATAGGTTTCTCTCAGTCTTCTTTACATCCTCAACAATAGCCTGCCTCAATTGGTCAAGACTTGAGGGATCTTCTCCTTGAGGAAAGTTGGGCAGAAAGTTGACCTCTGCGCGCTTAGGTCTTTTTATGTTGGAGTGTGAAGGTTCATTGTCGGGATTTTTTCTGCTTCTTTTTCCAGCATTTACAGTGACCTCCTGACATCCAGCTCTTCTCATCTTGGTCCTGTAATTTCCCATTTTAAATTTGATGCTGTTTTTCCAGCCACTCCATCCACTGTTGGATCCTGCTTCCTTTAAACAGGGGTGTGTCCTCACAAGAGCTTCAGCCACCATTGCTATCTCCTTATCACTGGGGTAGGCCTTGAAACCATATATGGTAGATGCCAGTTTGTCTAAAATATTGTGCTTTTGGTCCCTTGACAACTGTAGAGGTTTTTCATTCTTTTCAAATTCAGCATTCCCATCTCTAAGTGTCAGCTCAATGTCAAATGCAAATGTGGGAATCTGAAATGGACCTGAAGGCCATCTGCTGAGACGTTCTGGGGATGACACATCTGAATGGGTATCAGTAGATGCAAGTGAACTGGAGTCATGTGTAAGTGAAATATGAACACAGGCTTTTTGTGGCAACTCCTCAATGTCAACAAGGCAAGTGAGTTTTCCATCAAAGTCTGGATCTTCGTATTTCAAACTAAAGTCACAGTCCAGTTCCAGCTGTTGTTTTAAAATATCAATCAGTGCATCAACAAAGGCTGGACGGGAGCTGAGTTTTAATTTTCTCACACGGTCCGCCTCGATGACACGAAGGATCATGTTTTGTGGGGCTTCAGCGGCCATCACTTTAATAGATGAAGAAATGTGGAGGTTATAAACACATGGATATAATGATTGATTTTATAAAGTACATTTTCCAATATACAAAGAATTACTTACTGTAGAGTGGTCTTAATTTCGTCTCACTTGTATGAACCTCTTGGGAGTCAGCATCAGTAAGCCCCCAATCTTGTATGCCGAGAGTGGGGTTGTATCATTCAAGTCAATTTGCAGGTGAATAGACAGGCTTCCCTGTGTGGCTGACAGCTCATAGGATCGAAGATGCTCTACATACCAGGAGTCATAATCACAACAGAGAAAAGAAACATTGTGATTCACAAGGTAGATCTGTGTTAGTCTGCAAACTTTTGGCAGTCCCCCACTGATTCCAATGGAAACAAACATTCCAGTGATATAGTCTGTGCCATCAATGGTCACCTTTGATGTACTATAGACAGTGTCACTAGTTGTTTGTCCTCTAATATAAGCCTGAGCTACTTCTGGAAGAGCTGACACCAAAACAGATTCAACCCTGGATGTTTGTGTTTTTGGTTTGAAAAATGATGGCGAACCAAGGTGATAGGCCATCATGTGTTGGTGTCGGATTGCCAGGGTCTTCAACACATTTTTGAAGTTTTGAGCATCATGCACCACTCTCTTGAAAAAGCGATGCTTTGCTTCAAATCGCATGGTCCAAACATGCACCAGGGGCCCAAAGCACTTAACTAAGGTGGAGTAATGCTCCACATAGTGATGTTTAGGACGAAGGCTAAACTGAGGGAAAGCCTCTTGTAGGATCAGCCTGTGGTACTGATTTTGCAAACAAAATAGTCCAGTGTTTCATCAGAAAATGATGGGCACAACGCTAATTCAACAACCTCTTTCAAGTCCATCAAAACCTCCCACGTACTATTACCCTCTGGTACTTTACTGCCCACAAGTAAGATAAGTAGTCTGAGCAGCGTGGCATTTTCATGCCCATTGCCTCCAATCGTTCCCCGAGACATGAATGTTTTGGGAACTGGATGTGGTTTATTTACTTTATCAGTGTGCTGATATGGGAATGATGTGATCCTTTGGTTCAAATAATCTAAAGTGAAGTACTTAAGCCGAATCATTTCTTTAATGCAAAGAGAAAGTTCAACTGGAACGATTCCTTCCAAAAGATCATGAAGTAGATCTGGAGGAAAACCTGTGACAGGATGGAAGTACTCAAGTGACTCACGCAAAACACAATCACCTTTAACCCCAAATTGGCTGCTTAAACTGTCATCTTGGAGGATATTTTGTACATTAAGGTCATGGCTCGCTTTGGTTCTCTGAACAAATGTCTCCTTTTTTACCTCAGTTGTTTGAAACTGTTCACTTGTGGCCATGCAGAATCTGCAAACATAACCTGCTCTGAACGACTCCAAAAAACCACCTAAGCCATGTGAAGCCAGATTGTCGGCAGAAACACAAAAGATGGTGCCTTTCACATTCTGACCAACGGATTCAATGAAAACACCATCTTGTTCGATTGTGTAGACATCATGAACCAGTGGAGCAAGTACACCTGCATATCCATATTTCTTGAGGTCTGTCACTTTAGCTAGCAGGGCCAATTGTATAGTGTGCATTGCTGATCTATACTTGGGCGGCACATTTGCTAGGACCCAGTATAAAGCACAAAGTTTGTGAACTTTACGTGATGTGCCAAGAGGGTTAGCAATTTCAAGATCATCAATATAAAGCTGGATTGCTAGGTGTAGATCTTCTGTTGAGAGTAGCTTGTTTTGTTGGAAATGAGAGCCATCACGATATGACACATAATAACCAGGCTCAGAGTTTGGTTCTCTGATCTTATTTAGGATGTCTGTGTTTTTAAACAGCTCCTGAATCATCTGAAGGATTGGAACATACATTATGGTATGACCAGGTGCTTCTAAATGGTACTCTACTGGCATTACCAATGGATAGTTGTGCTCTATAAATGTCTTTCTTCGCTTATGAGAGGACAACTCTGCACCTTTGGATGTAGCACTAAATACAACATTAGAATCCATGACAGCATTGACAACTTCATTGAGCGTAGAATCTGTAATATTGTGACCATGTCTCTGCAATATGTCATTAATTGCATCTTTGATTAATGGCTGAGATAAAGAGAAGATCTGATTCAAGTGGTCAACTATTTCTTGTGTAGCTGAGTTTGACACATGAAGGATAGCCTGCATCTTTAGAAATAAAGATGCTGCATTAAGTTTCAGCTGATTTTTTTGTGCTGATGTATCACACTGCTCATCATCCTGCATTTCTGTGTACTGAAATGGACACTCTTCATTCACAGTTACATTAGAGCTGGTGGCTTGGAGATTCTGAGTATGCTCATAGACAATGTCACTACCAAAGTCTGTTGCAAGACTCGCTTGATGCAATCTACTTTTATGAGAATTAAATGAAGAGTATACGTTTGTGCTATATTTACAATCTTTGTATGGACATACCACTGTCTCATGCTTTTTTAAGTGTGTTCTTATGTGACTAAGGAGCACAGACTCAGAAAAAGGTTGCTGAAATGTGCATAAAGGACACTTGAAGGTCACAAGCTCCTGAATCTCCTTTGCACTGCTCTTATGTTCTTGTGTATGATATCTTGACAGATGCACTAAGTGTCTGAAATGTGCACATGCAATCATCATGGAGACATGGCAGTGGGCTAATTTTTGAAAAATGGCTGTGCTGCAGTCTGCAGTGTTTTAATAAATATGTTCGAGTGGTAAAAGAAGCTGAACACAACTTACACTGCCAAGTCATATTTGTTGCAGGTGCAGCAACCTGAAAACCCAAACACACAAAAGAATATTATTTTACAGGACACCTGTCATGAGGTTTAAACCTCCATCAAAAACTGTCATATTCCTCATGTCATATTCCTCATAGTACAGCAAAATACAAAAAACGTTTATTAAAACAAAGTAGATGTGTAAGATGCCTATTAGGTAGGGCTGCACGATTATGGCCAAAATGATAATCACAATTTTAATCACGATTATTCTCTCGATTATTTGTTGATTTTAACCAAAACAAATTTTATCGTCACATAGGCTATTTATAACTGCGAGAGGGAGTGCGATGGACGTTCTCACAGAGAGACGGCTGATCATTATGATCATAGGAGGTACTCAAAATATTAGGCCGTTTTTCACCTGATATTTTATGTATCCCCTATGTAACTCATATGGTAGACAGGTGAAAAAGTGTTTAATTGAAAAGCCATATTAAACTAAATTAAATTAAAACCGAAATCCCGTTAGAGGACAGGGAGGATACGCCTATCAGTCCATAATATTAAACAACGCTATAAACATTTGACACGTCGCCTTAATGTAACAGACAAATACACGTATTTATGTAGTTAACTGAGACCCATGTTACTATGGAAACCCTGTCGAGTCTTCCACGTCGTTATTTGTTCCGTTTAAGAGGTAAATTCAAAAGTGCAGCAGTTAAACAATTTGAAGGGCAGCAGAAACTCCGCTCTGTGTGCATGCGCGCTCCCGCAGCCAAGGGATACAAATCCTGGCGGGGATAAGTACATTGGCACGACACCGGCGCTGTGTGGCGGGGCGCGGAGAGTAAGACGAGAGAGAGTGGAGGAGAGATCCAACACAGGCACGGCTTTACAGAAGAAATGGGTCATGTAACGCAAAATTAAACCATATCCATATAAACAGCATTGCAGCGGATGCGAGGACATTAGCACCGGTGCGTCCTAGAAGAGCTAACAGACGCTACTAGCAGGACTAGCACTGGTCACTGCTGAGCAGTGCTAGTTGGACAGGACAAAATGTTGCGTTTACTGGTAAACTGGTACACCTTGACACCGACGTATAAACAACTGCTATCTGTTGAGTTGTCCTCCCGTCCCCCTGTTCTCTGTGACTGTCTACATCTAGAAACTAAGCTGCACGGTGCAGGGAACAACTCTGACTGGCTCATGAGCAGACAGGTTTACGGAGCGGTAGATGCGCTATGCACAAAAATCCGGAGCGTTGAAGCGTATGAAATGACGCATTAAAAAATAAAACATTAAAAAAAACGCTCGATCACGCAAATTTGATCGTTGGAAGTCAAAATTGTGATCGCGATTAAAATTTCATTAATTGTGCAGCCCTACTATTAGGCTATTCAATCTGTAACATTTCATATTATATTACACAAATAAGTCAATGTTACGTAAAGTTGGGCTGATAGCATTCATAAATTATTGTCCTAGAAATCACAAAAAAACAAACAAAAGAAAATCCCAATTATAAAAAAAAGTCTGCTAAATTAACTTTCAGAGAATAACTTCAATCTCTAGCCAAATGCACAGCACATGGTGCATGAGTTAGCTTCTGCCTTCGCTCAAAACACTGACACAGCTCGACAGACATCGAGTTTTCATTGAACAGTCTGCCATGATACCTCACTACTATCCACCACTGCACCTTAGGCATCACCAGGTTTTACAACTACAAGCCTAGCCACGTAGCCTTTACAGCTAACTGGCGGGTTGACTTTGCATGCTAGCTTGCTAACTGTCTAACGGTTAGCAAGCTAACATGCCGTTAGACAGTTAGCCGTTTTACGTGGCTAACTGTCTAACGGTTAGCCACGTAAAACGGCTAACATAACTTACTTTGTCCGTTTTAAAAACACGTTGAACCCCAGGAACAAACATTCAAGCAAGTTCTATGTTGACTACTTACATTCACAACTCAGTGTTTCGGTACTCTTGTCGTTCAGTCTCCCGCTCTTTTCCTCGGCTTACTCGTCGGCTCCGGTCTACTGCCTGGAGAACGCACGCAAATACTACAAAATAAAAGCACTTCCGGTGGAAGCGGTTTTTTTTTTTTTTAAATATATGTAGGCCTACTTATTTATGTAGAGTGTGTGCGTGTGTATGAGTGAGTGTGTGTGTGTGAGAGAGAGATGGAATTTATACATACACAAATGTTTATTTTTGCATATAGGAGAACGGTTTTAGACAACACAGTGGGTGTAATATCAATAAATATGACATTATTATGTTATTATTGGCATAAGTAAATGTCATGAGGGCAAAAGTGTCTGGACTTTCTTTGAAAAAATGTCTGTATTTTGTCAACTGTATAAGTTATAATGATTATTTCTTCACAGTGTGACTCCCAAGACATATGAGAAGTGTTTTAGAGGTTTTATTTATCTGTCTCTGATATCAATACATTATTATTTATTTGTCTTTAAGGTCCTACAACCATTTTTAACATTCAAGTGACCTCATTGCAGCCCAAATATTCTAATAACCCAGTTTGTCCTGAAAAAAAAATTATGTTCATATCTTGACTGTAGACAACAAGGTTGATGTTTTACAAGTTATTATAAAATAAATCCAGACAGACAATAAACTGTAAAAATGGCCTTAGGGTTCAGAGGGTTAATCCACATAGTTTTAAGTAACTCTGAGTTAATTATTTTAAGTAGATAATTAACCTGCAAAAAGTTAATGTTAATCAAAAATTGCAAGTTTAAATAACTTAAAAAGAGGGAACAAGCTACAACAAGCATCTACTTAAACTATTAAGTAGATGTTGAAACATTTTATTTGGGTGATTCATTTCTTTTTCTGTTTTTGTTTTGTTGCTTTTAAGATCAAGATGAAGTTTGTGACGCAAGACAGTGTGTTAATGGCTAAAACTACTACATAATTATGAATAGGTATGCTGTAGGAGACATAACTCAAAAAGAGGGATACAGTAGCAATACTAAAGTGTCCACAGCATCAAGGATATTAAACTACAATTTTGTTTTGATTTGTGCAGAAACATGACCCGTAATGTAAACTGAGGCTTAGAAGAGATAAGTTCCAAAACCAATGTTTCTCTTTAGAATGTTTGTATGGATTTTATAGAGTTAAATCAGCAAGAGGGACAGAAATGTTATTTTATAATAATGAGTGACAAACACTACATGAGTATTGATAAAAGAAAAGATGCTTTTTGGAGTTCTGTTTTGTGCCACACAGTGCCTCGTTGTGTCAAAATCTGGTCCATCTCGCTCCTCCAGCTATAGGATCAGTGACAATCTGTACCAGAAGAATGACAACAACCATTGCATTACCTCAGACCACAGCACAGCTAAAGACCATAAAGGTTCATGGACTGGCTGTGATTCTTGGCCCAAAGTGACATGAAAAGTGAACCAGGGCTAAACGTTTGATAGTCATCGCAACATCTGCAAGTGTGCTGTGCTGGACCGCAGAGCAAGCAGTGGGGTCCACATGCTCTGGCTGGGGCCTTGCTGACGCTGAGGTGAAAGGCCTCTGCAGGGGTCAACCATGTGACCCTATACCATAAACAGAGACACTGAGGTACGGACCAACGATCAGCAGATGGACTGATAAGTAGAAGGGGTTGTATCCATCTTCCACCAAACATGGATCACAGCCTCTTGGGCGGCCTAGTGCATCAATAACCAAAATGGAGCTAACATGCATTACTGAAATCTAGAGGTTAATATCACCAGAAATGAGTTGTTTACATTCACACAAACATGATCCTTTTGTGCAGGGGCTAATTCTGAATTGTAGTAAAGCAAAGCTGCATTGGCCGGGAATTTGTCCCGGGTCTCCCGCGTGGCAGGCGAGAATTCTACCACTGAACCACCAATGCTTGATGTGGCTCAAACTGCACCACTGAAAAAAATCAGTCTGCATGGCGAGATTATGTTTTCACAAGTGTCAGAAACAAGGTAATTTTATCCATCTTCCATCAAACATGGATCACAGCCTCTTGGGCGGCCTAGTGCGTCAATAATCAAAATGGAGCTAACATGCATAACTGAAATCTAGCAGTTAACATTACCAGAAAGTAGTTGTTTGCCATGACATAAACTTGCTCCATTTGTGCAAGGGCTTATTCCAAATACTAGTAAAGGAAAGCTGCATTGGCCGGGAATCGGACCCGGGTCTCCCGCGTGGCAGGCGAGAATTCTACCACTGAACCACCAATGCTTGATGTGGTTCAAATTGCACCACTGAAAAAAATCAGTCTGCATGGCCACATCATGTTTTCACAAGTGTCAGAAACAAGGTAATTTTATCCATCTTCCATCAAACAGGGATCACAGTCTCTTGAGGTGCCTAGTGCACCAAGAATCAAAATTGAGCTAACATGCATGACTGAAATCTAGAGGTTAACATTACCAGAAATGAGCTTTTTGCCATCACATAAACATACTCCTTTTGTGCAGGGGCTAATTCCAAATAGTAGTAAAGGAAAGCTGCACTGGCCGGGAATCAGACCCGGGTCTCCCGCGTTGGAAGTGAGAAATCTACCACTGAACGACCAATGCTTGACACGGTTCAAATTGCACCACTGAAAAAAATCAGTCTGCATGGCGACATTATGTTTTCACAAGCATCAGTAAAAAGGTAATTTTATCCATCTTCCATCAAACACGTTTCACAGTCTCTTGGGCGGCCTAGTGCATCAATAACCAAAACGGAGCAAACATGCATGACTGAAATCTAGAGGTTAACATTACCAGA
>JAQOOF010000664.1:0-20801 GCA_029931835.1 Etheostoma nigrum | reverse complement strand
TCGGAGCCTTTCCCAACTCCAACGACTCCCATGCCTCTTTGAAGTATTCAGGGAGCTTGAGGCACTCTGAGCCACTGGAAGTGTGAAAGAAGGTTTTTGCTTCTAGACCTCCCTCTATGCGAGACCAGAGACAGTTGTGTCTGAGGAACCAGGAGTACTCCCTTTTTGACAGCGGTATGGCCGCCTGGCCAAAGTAGCGAAACGTCTTGTGCTGTTCCACCTAGAATTTCCAAAAGCATGAGATTTTTCTCAGATCAACTCAAACATACAATTAACTTTGGAGTTAGCATTGCTGTACTTACCCGTATAATGCGATCGCCATTCTTCATATTGTCTGCTGCTTTGACCTCTTTTCGCGTCATGTTGAGCACGACTCCTTTTCTGTGCCCAGTCAACGCCACGATGTAACCACTTAGGAGCCCAAAAAACATCCTCTGCTTATGTTTGTTTGCAGGACTTTTCTCAAGAGATTCTGTAAAAGAATAGGAAGACCACTTAATCCAATGCGCACACACACACACACACACACACACACACACACACACACTCACACACACACACAGCATTTTCTTTAAACAAGTGGGATAGTCTCAAGTCTCTTTACACAATCCAGCCCGAGCCAGTTTCTACATGCAAGACCCTATAACATAAAGACCAGCCTCAATATTAGCCCAGTGATGTGCTCAAGAACCAGCAATGGTGAAGGTTTAAGCTCAGGACTCACCATTAGCATTCAAGCACGATTCTTCTGTAGAACATAGACAAACAAACTTATGGATCAACACATAGCTAAACCCAGTTTCTGGGTCTGAGTCCCTGTAATGTTAGATCAGCATGTCTGCCAACAGATGAAGTACGCAAAATACTTTTATGTCAAATACACATTATATTCAAACTACTGCAGTGAGCAGCGATTCTTACCAACTGCAGCAGAAATCTTTGCTGGTGCGTTTTTGACAAACCACGCATGATTAGTCGGATTCACCAGTTGACCTGAAAATTGAAACAGTTTATTACACACGTGTTCTATGTTTTATGATTTGTCATCAAAGAGGTGGGGCTTGGTGTTCTTACCAGACTTTTTGCGGCGCTGGGCCAATTGTTGCCCTAGCACAGCTCTCGCCACGTCCCTAGCCCTTGCCCGGAGTTCCACAAGCAACGCATTTAGGCTTTTCATGCCTATTTTAACCAGTTCTGGCGACATACTTATGACGTACTTCACAAATGCGACGGCATCTGTCAGGTAGCTTTTTATGGTCGTCGGTTTAAAGTTTTTGTCGGCCAGATGGACTACAAATCTTGAAATGCAAAAATCTCAATTAGGCTTTGTCTTCTACCCTTTTACGCATAGATAGTCCATACAATTTTTCACTTACCTTCTGATCCGACCGTAGTCCTTCAGAAAGAGAAGGTTCACATGTGGAACAGCGGGCTTGGACATGAACTCCAAGAAGCAAAGGACGTGTTTAACTCGCTGGCGGGCATTCTCCCTTGTTTTCCGTGTGGCATTGCTTTCTTCCGTGTGCTCCCTGAACTCATCTATCAGTTTATCTAAAATGACAAGAACACACACGTCCAAAAAATAAAAGTCCCCAAATTATGAAACTAAAGGAAAAAAAGAAATTAGTTTGACATTGAAAGGAGTGTTATATTTACAGTATTGCGGCCCTTTCGATGGTGAAAACGACTTGCGCCTCTTGTACTTGACTGCCTGAAATTAGAGAATATGAGCTTTTGTCATATTGCATTGTGCTGCATTTTATCCATCCAATGGTAAAATACCCAACTTCTAGCATCGGGACCCTTTAATGTAAAACGTTCACTTGAGGTATAACAATGCTCACCTTTTCTCGGCTGGTTGAAGAGTGCAACTGTTTGAGTTCATCGTTCCGTTTTACTTTGGCTTCCAGCAGCTCTTTAACCACCTTCAGCTCAGCAGCAAGGATACCACAGTTCTTGCAGTAAGGGGACGGAGTCCTTAAAACAGGCTTATTTTTCCTAAACAACTGTGTTGCTGGTGAATGTCTGGCAGGTTTGCGCAAGGGCTTTACACTGTTGGACGGAGTTTCAAACGGCTCAGCGGCAGATAAGGCCACAACTTCACTTCCAGGAATTTTCAAAGGCGTCAAACTGGCGGAATCAATATCAGATGGCTCTGCAGCGGATAAGGCCACAACTTCACTTCCAGGAATTTTCAAAGGCGTTACACTGGCGGAATCAATATCAGATGGTTCAGCAGCGGATGGGGCCTCGATCTCACTGTCAGGTGGGACTGAGGAAGGGTCCTCCAACTTCCTTCTGATCCCCTCTTATATAGCAGCGTCATCAATCTTATCGAGTTGGGATACCATCGGCGGGTAGGGTTTGGATGCCCTCAGCAACGCCAGTTCTCTCGCAATGTAACGGTCCTTTGCCTTTTCAATATATAAGGTCACCATATCATTCTGAAAATATAAAAGTTAAACATTTGTCTCTAAAAATACAAGTGGAAAAAATACAGATCACCACCACCAAATCTGGAATGACCTCACAAAACACACACACAAACTTCCAATTCTTACGCCTAGCTTGTGCACTCTCCGCAAGTGCTTGTCCAGCCTATTCATCTTCCTTGAATCGCACAGTCGGACCGGGCAATCCAAATTGGCTGCAAAACTGTAGAAATAGAGGCAAAAAGATTGACTGCCTACACTTTCAGTATTTAGGAAGTTTAGCAATTAAGTACAAATAAGGGAAGAGTAAGGAGAAGAGGGGAACCTGTAAAAAGAATTGGAAGGTGGCAGAGTCAAGGTGAGAGGTTGGAAGACAACCCACCTACACCGGATCGGGCGTTTTAGACTCTGACACCATCCCTACCTCATTTGCATGAGGGAGGAAGGGAGAGGAGAGAAAGGAGAAAGGAGGGAGGTAGAGTCAAGGAGAGCGGGCCGCATTCGGGGCATCAATCTCTCCCCCGCCTATGGTCGGGCGTGTATACTCTACCTCCCCCTACTCCCTCATTTGCATGAGGGAAGAGAGGGGAGAAGAATGAAAGGTTTGTGGAAGGTATAATGGTAATAATAGTATTGGTATTGTTTAAATATTTTTGTTTTATGTTTGGTTGTTAAGTTATAAAGTTATAAGTTTATAAAAGGATCGGAAAGGAATCTGTTTGGGTGTATTCAGGCCATGTTGTCATAGGAAAAATTACTTTAACCCAGACTAGCCATGAATAATTTCCCAGGTTGTCATCACTTTCCTAACCGGATCCATAAAAATTTTTATTTATTAATTCTTAGAACAATCATTTATAATTGACAGTAAAAAACAAGTGTAGAACAGTAAAATTGAACAATATACAATTATTTGTTGAGTTAACAAAAGATTTACTTTCAATGTATTTTCCCTCAATCTCCCTTGGAATGTGTCCGGGTTTTCTGCTGGGGTCGAAGTTTAGCCCTCACTAGCATGTCCTTAAGACTTGGGTTCTTCCTGTAGGCTGAGATGATTCTACCTCCCCCTACTCCCTCATTTGCATGAGGGAAGAGAGGGGAGAAGAATGAAAGGTTTGTGGAAGGTATAATGGTAATAATAGTATTGGTATTGTTTAAATATTTTTGTTTTATGTTTGGTTGTTAAGTTATAAAGTTATAAGTTTATAAAAGGATCGGAAAGGATTCGGTTTGGGTGTATTCAGGCCATGTTGTCATAGGAAAAATTACTGTAACCCAGACTAGCCATGAATAATTTCCCAGGTAGTCATCACTTTCCTAACCGGATCCATAAAATTTTTTATTTATTAATTCTTAGAACAATCATTTATAAGTGACAGTAAAAAACAAGTGTAGAACAGTAAAATTGAACAATATATAATTATTTGTTGAGTCAACAAAAGATTTACTTTCAATGTATTTTCCCTCAATCTCCCTTGGAATGTGTCCGGGTTTTCTGCTGGGGTCGAAGTTTAGCCCTCACTAGCATGTCCTTAAGACTTGGGTTCTTCCTGTAGGCTGAGATGATTCTACAACGTCCGGGTATGGGGGTACGGTAGAGCGTTTTTTCAAAGTTTTCTTTGATTACCCTGTTAGCCCTTAAGGCGAATCCAGAGTAAGTTGTTATACACGGAATAATGTTTTTGTTGTCATGGGTTGTTGGATTTTGGTTTTGTTCTTGGAGCATTGTGGTTCTTTGGTTCTCCCGGAGAAAGGTCCTTGAATATCCCGTTTGTCTGAGTGAATTTACAAGGGTTCAGGTTGCGTTCTCTTTGTCCTTTGGGTTGTTACAAATCCTCTCAAACCTAAGAAGTTGTGATTTAAATATACCTTTAAAGGTATGACGGGGATGAAAGCTTTTTTTATGTAGCAAAGTGTGTGTGTCCGTTGGTTTAAAGAAAACTTTTGTATCCAAGATGCCAGTTTTGGTATATTGTGATCTTTTGAAAACCGTAACATCCAGGAAATTTACTTCGTTTTAGTTGAGGGTTGGTTCTAGGTCAATGGAGTCATGATGCTCGTTAAGTGTTTGGACGAAGTCGTTGAATTCGTCATCAGAATGGGTCCATATGCCCCAAATGTCATTCAAGTATCTGTAGTATCTCATCGGAAGTTTTTTGCATTTGGGAAATGCCGTCTCCTCCCATTCAGCTATGTAGATATTCGCGTAGGCTGGCGCAAATCTTTTATGCATCGCCGTTCCCTTTACTTGAAGATAATGTTTGTTGTTGAACTCAAAGTCGTTCGTGGTTAGGCTTAGGTGTAACAATTGTAATATTTCATTGTGTGGTCTGCCTAATGATGGGTATTTTTTAAGCCATTTTTCAACTGTTTGCATCCCTTTGGGGATATCAATGTTAGTGTACAAGCTATTGATGTCCATTGTGAACATTTTAAAGGGTTCCTTGATCTTGGTTTCCCTAACTTTGTTAATAAAATCTGCAGTATTCTTTAAGTAACTGGGATGTTTGTCTGCCAATGGGGTTAGGAAAAAATCGAGGTATTCAGCTATTCCGTAGCTTTCGCTGCCGCAATCAGAGACGATTGGTCTCCCTGGTGGAATGTTATTAACCCATTTGCTTCGTGCTTTATGGATTTTCGGGAAGATGTAAAAAAGTTGTGTTCTGTGGGGGGCTTTTCCTTTAAGGTAAGTATATTCCTTTTTTGTAAGGAAATGTTTTTTTCTGAGGGTATCTAGGATAGAAGCTATTTGGGTTGCTGTCACCTCTTTAATAGATTTGGATAATGGTTGGTAATATTTAGTGTTTTGGAGTTGACGTAAAACCTCACTCCCGTAGTCAGTTCGGTCCATTAGTACGATTGTGCTGCCTTTATCGGCTGGTTTTATAATTATGTCTGTTCGTTTTTTGAGTGTGTGTATTGCCTCTTCAGGGGTTAGGGATAGGGTTGAAATGAGCAGAGTTGGAGTGACTGAGGGCGGATATTGTGTTGTTCTTGACAGAGCGAAGAAATCGCTTACTGTAGCCTCTGGTCCTAAGGGTTTTGAACAGGGAGGTGATGGCTGACTGAAAGTCCTGTGGGCGAGAAGAGATACGGTGGAACCTAATGACTTGGGATTTGACTATGCCTTTGAATGTGTGTTTAGGATGGTAACTTTTTTTATGGAGGAGTGCATGCGTATCTGTTGGTTTAAAGAAAACTTTTGTAAGGAGACAACTCTGTGTTGGATTGATGGAATGAAAAAAAAACGTGGTGTCCAAAAAATTAACCTGTGTTGAATCCAATGTGTATTTGACTTTAATGGAGGGATGATGGTTGTTCAAGGTGTTGATGAAGTCCGGAAAAAGAGTGATGTCATGGGTCCAAATGCCGAAAATGTCGTCCAGAAAGCGGAGGTAGATGAGGGGTTGATATGAGCATTTGGCTAGTGCTTCTTGTTCCCATTGACTCATGTAAATATTCGCGTACGATGGGGCAAACCGTTGTCCCATAGCTGTCCCATGGATTTGGAGGTAATGTTTGCCGTTGAAAACAAAGTCGTTGTTGTTGAGGCACAGGGTCAATAGTTGTAGAATCTCCTCTTTTGGTCTTCTTGGGTCGGGATATTTTTGAAAGACTGATTTTACTGCCTGGATTCCAGATGTGGTATTAATGTCGGTGTATAAGCTGTCTATGTCAATGGTGAAAAGGTAAGAATGGCGGGGAACTAACATGGATCTGATGACGTCCAGGAAGTGATAAGTATCTTTTATAAAGCTTGGATGTTGGGTGGAAAGAGGTCCAAGAAAGTGTTCAATGTACATGGAAATGTTGTAAGATGAGCTGTTGCAATCGGAAACTATAGGTCTGCCGGGGGGTACTGTGTAGGGGATGGTCCAGGTGTGTGGATCTTTATGGATTTTTGGTAGAAGGTAAAAGTATCTAGGTCATGGGTGATCCGGTCCAAAAAGGTGGTCTCTCTGTTTGGCTGTAATAATTTTTTTATTGTAAAGTGATTGAATGATATCCCTCAGGTGTGTCTGAGTTTGTAATTGAATGCCGGATTGAATGGATTGGTAGTGGTTGATATTGGATAATTGTCTGTTGGCTTCAGTGATATATTGGTTCCTGTCCATGATTACAATCTTAGATCCTTTATCTGCCGGTTTGATGATAATATTTGGATTCTGTCGGATTTGCGCGAGAGCCTTACGTTCTTCCTTGGACAAATTGTCAGGAGCTTCCGGGGGTGGTCTGTATGAGCCAAGGATCTGTCTGTTTTTCCGGATGAGGTTTTTAATAGCAGGGTTGATTTGATGATGAGGAGGTTCCCAATTGGACGGTTTAGTAAATGGTTGAGGTGGTTGTGATGAGTTGCGGGTGTGGAAGTGGTCAATTAGTTTAACCCGTCTATGGTATTTATGGAGGTCTCTGTGTAATTCTTGCCAGTCAAAGTCCAGTGGTCTTGGGATGAAGGAAAGTCCCCTTTCCAGAACTGCGAGCTGTATGGGTGATGGACGGAAGAGTGTGGATAAGTTTAAGATGTTAGATGATGAGGTCCAATCCAGATCGCGGTCAGTAGTGGCCCCAGGTAGGGGATCCGATTCGTTATTCTTAGGAGTGTAGACAGTAGACGGGTTGGATTTGGGTGGACCTATAAATTTAGTTGCTTGCACCAGTATTTGAAGATTGATTGAGCTGTAGCAGTTGTCCAGTGGATATTATCAGACTGTGTGGTGAAAGTGTCGTGGGGTATTTCCGATAGAAATGGAAGGTATGTAGCTATAGTGTTATTGATGAGTGTAAGATTACTCTGTTGTGTGCTGGTGAGATGAGGTGAGAAGTTGATGATGGGGAAGTAAATGTCTGCGTTGGGGAATGTGTCGGTGGCCTGTTTATAGAGGATTTTGAGCTGTTTGCAAGATGTTTGCTTGGGGTCCTCATCTTTATTGTTAAGTCCAATGGATAGGATTACTATTTTCGGGTGCGGATTGGGGATGGTTTTTTTGCAGACTTCAATGAAATGATAAAATTTGGCTCCCGGGTAACTGTCCATTTGAATCATGGAGTTGGAGTGGGGTGGGATCCGGTTTATGTTTGAGTCGCCAATGATTAGGACATCCTTCTTACTACGGAACGACCAGTCCGTGACCTTGCGGGTGGGGCGAGCCATATGGTAGGTAGGTCTGTATGTTTTAATAGGAGAAGATGTAGATGGACAGAGGAGAGGGGGAGGGAGAGTGGAGGTAGAAGCCTCGGTCTGGGATGCAGGGGTGCTGGTGTCCAGGGTCACATGGCGAGGCGGGGCAGTCTCCACAGGTTGCTGTGGTGAGGGTTCAGAATGGTTTTTCTCAACGTAGGCAGTTTTAGCCGTCTGAGTATGCTTCATCATGAGCGTTCCCGCTCCACCACAGGATGTTTTTTGTGCATCTTGGGTCAACCCCGCCAAGCACACGCTTCCACTGGCACCAGCACCACCTGTTGAGGATTGGGAGAGAGGAGAGATCAGATCCTGAGTTATAGGGTTAGGAATCAGAAGAGAAAACCTCGCCGCCGAAGGCGGGGAGGTTTTGAAGCGCAAACTACTGAGGGAGGCCCGACCCCACAAACCCGACCCCCCACACAGAGAGGCACCCAAACACTGACCACCAGAGGATTCAAATTTAAAAAGGGAAGGGAAAAGGTTGGGGTAAGGGTTAGGGCTGAGGTTGGGGTAGGTATAGGGATGGGGTAGGGGGTTAAGGTTAGGGATGGGGGGTTGGGGAAAGGGAAGAGGTTGAGGGTAGACAGTAGAGGTTGGGGGTGTAGGTTGGGACACCGAATTGTGGTTGGGATGACAACCCAGGTAAATCTACTTCTCATTAAGACCCCTGGGTACTAGGGTGTCTAATTTGTGGATCCACAGGGTTAGGGTTAGGGTTAGGGTTAGGATAGGAAAAAATGAAAGTGAATATGTACCACTACGTGGGATTACCATACACTTGAATGCACAAACCTGGCATCATCCCCATACCTGGCACCTCCACCACACCCACATCAGAAAATCTGCGGATCAATAATCTTAAATAATGTCTCCCCAAAAAGGGCTCAACTGTCTTATATAAACATTATAATTCAAAAATGAACTTATAAATGATATGCAATAAATTGCTTATCTACTTGTGTGTATTGTCCTTATTATGTTCTAAAGAGATATGTATTTTAGAGGTACAGTGGGTACGGAAAGTATTCAGACCCCTTTAAATTTTTCACTCTTTGTTTCATTGCAGCCATTTTCCAAAAATCAAAAAAGTTCATTTTATTTCTCAGTAATGTACACTCAGCACCCCATCTTGGACAGAAAAAAACAGAAATGTAGAAATTTTTGCAAATTTATTAAAAAACAAAAACTGAAATATCACATGGTCATAAGTATTCAGACCCTTTGCCGTGACCCTCATATGTAACTCAGGTGCTGTCTATTTCTTCTGATCATCCTTGAGATGGTTCTACACCTTCATTGGAGTCCAGCTGTGTTTGATTATACTGATTGGACTTGATTAGGAAAGCCACACACCTGTCTATATAAGACCTTACAGCTCACAGTGCATGTCAGAGCAAATGACAATCATGAGGTCAAAGGAACTGCCTGAGGAGCTCAGAGACAGAATTGTGGCAAGGCACAGATCTGGTCAAGGTTACAAAAAAATTTCTGCTGCACTTAAGGTTCCTAAGAGCACAGTGGCCTCCATAATCCTCAAATGGAAGACGTTTGGGACGACCAGAACCCTTCCTAGAGCTGGCCGTCCGGCCAAACTGAGCTATCGGGGGAGAAGAGCCTTGGTGAGAGAGGCAAAGAAGAACCCAATGGTCACTGTGGCTAAGCTCCAGAGATGCAGTCGGGAGATGGGAGAAAGTTGTAGTAAGTCAACCATCACTGCAGCAATCCACCAGTCGGGGCTTTATGGCAGAGTGGCCCGAAGGAAGCCTCTCCTCAGTGCAAGACACATGAAAGCCCGCATGGAGTTTGCTAAAAAACACCTGAAGGACTCCAAGATGGTGATAAATAAAATCCTCTGGTCTGATGAGACCAAGATAGAACTTTTTGGCCTTAATTCTAAGCGGTATGTGTGGAGAAAACCAGGCACTGCTCATCACCTGTCCAATACAGTCCCAACAGTGAAGCATGGTGGTGGCAGCATCATGCTGTGGGGGTGTTTTTCAGCTGCAGGGACAGGACGACTGGTTGCAATCGAGGGAAAGATGAATGCGGCCAAGTACAGGGATATCCTGGACGAAAACCTTTTCCAGAGTGCTCTGGACCTCAGACTGGGCCGAAGGTTTACCTTCCAACAAGACAATGACCCTAAGCACACCGCTAAAATAACGAAGGAGTGGCTTCACAACAACTCCGTGGCTGTTCTTGAATGGCCCAGCCAGAGCCCTGACTTAAACCCAATTGAGCATCTCTGGAGAGACCTGAAAATGACTGTCCACCAACGTTTACCATCCAACCTGACAGAACTGGAGAGGATCTGCAAGGAGGAATGGCAGAGGATACCCAAATCCAGATGTGAAAAACTTGTTGCATCTTTCCCAAAACGACTCATGGCTGTATTAGATCAAAAGGGTGCTTCTACTAAATACTGAACAAAGGGTCTGAATACTTATGACCATGTGATATTTCAGTTTTTGTTTTTTAATAAATTTGCAAAAATTTCTACATTTCTGTTTTTTTCTGTCCAAGATGGGGTGCTGAGTGTACATTACTGAGAAATAAAATGAACTTTTTTGATTTTTGGAAAATGCCTGCAATGAAACAAAGAGTGAAAAATTTAAAGGGGTCTGAATACTTTCCGTACCCACTGTAAGTATTATATAATAATAATGTGATATATTGTATCATTTCTGCATTTAAGATCTTATTCTTCCTGTTTCTTTATGCAGGTCTCCTCCTCTGGGGTCTCTCCCTTGGCTCTCCATCCGCGGTCCGGCAGGCCCGGCGTGGGGCCTGTCAAGGTGATGCAGCCGCTGGAGACCTCGCCGTGGCCGGCGTCAGCATGGCAACCGGTGGTGTGTTGGCTAGCATTAGCTCTGCTAGCGTTAGCCTCGGTCACCTGGCAGCCGGTGGTGTGTTGGCTAGCATTAGCTCTGCTAGCGTTAGCCTCCTTCACATGGCAGCCGGTGGTGTGTTGGCTAGCATTAGCTCTGCTAGCGTTAGCCTCCTTCACATGGCAGCCGGTGGTGTGTTGGCCAGCATTAGCCCCATTAGCATGGCTGCCGCTCGCGTTAGCCCCGCTAGCATGGCTACAGGCGGTGGTGTGGCACGGCTGTAGGGCCAGGCGACGTCCGTCGCTCTGGTCATCCGTCTGGGAGGCATACTGGTCGCGGTGTGGTCGGGCGTCCACCCGACCAGGAAACTGCTTTCTTACAGGTGGGTTGGCTGGACTGCAACGTGTCTTGTGGCTGCGGTTGTAGCTAGCCGTAGCATAGCCTCTGCTACAGAGCCTCACCGTCATGCTGTGTCCGTCGCGGACATCAAAGAACGTGAAAAACACATCCTAGTAGTTCTAAATAAACTTTAAAAAATAAAAAATAAAAAATAAAACGTGATGGTTTTGAGTTACTGGTATTTATTGGGAACCTATACGTTTCGACCGTCTCACGGTCTTCCTCAGGTTCCGAGAAT
The DNA here is from genome assembly GCA_029931835.1 of Etheostoma nigrum. Lineage (NCBI taxonomy): Eukaryota > Metazoa > Chordata > Actinopteri > Perciformes > Percidae > Etheostoma > Etheostoma nigrum. The sequence goes on along the minus strand of JAQOOF010000664.1, from coordinate 9,722 downwards.
ACCGAACAGCTTTGTCGTCCTCAGTAACAAGCAGGTAGGTAAAACTAGCAGCATTTAGCACATGACAGGAAGTTGACATTCTACAAGACCAATTTTTCAGAATAAGACTTCCTGTCTGCTCTTCATTCAAGAAAATAAAAGTCACAAACGTGTTTGTCTTTTCTAATCATGTACAATATTAAATGTACCTTAAAAAATATATTATTATCATTTAAATGAGTGGCTATAAAAACCTGTTTGGGTCGAAAAAACCTTGATTAAGGCTCAAATCAGGAGATTCTTAATTAAATGCTGATAAATCTCAAAAGCCATTTTGCCCAGCCTAAAATATGTACAGGTAAGTATACATTCATACAAAAAACTGTCTTTATTGAAGCTCAGTTTCACAGACACTCCTCAAATTTAGGCCCCCACAAAGCACTAAAAGAGATGAACTGGCTTTATTGAAGCTCAGTCCCACAGACACTCCTCAAATTTAGGCCCCCACAAAGCACTAAATGAGACAAACCGGCTTTATTGAAGCTCGGTTTCACAGACCCTTCTTATATTTTAGGCATGGTTAAATAGGCACTAGATGAGAAAAACTGGCTTAATAAAAGCTTAGTTTAGAACAAACTTGAATAAGTTATGGTCAAGAGACTTTAAATCAAACCGGGTCAAGAGACCCTCTGCCAAACCTGGGTACGTGGTCCCTCAGTAAGCCCCGGGTCCCCAGAACCGGCTAAATGCTGCACTTATTTAAATATCCTGGCTCTAATTTTAGGCTCAGGTTGACAGACACCATTGGATAACTGGCACTTATAGAGGCACAGTTCCATAGAAGCTAGGTTAAGCTTAGGTCATAAAGACTTTAAATGGGCCGTTATTTAGGCTTAGATTCCACCCAGGTTGAGCTCAGGTCAGGGGACACAGGGTTAAAGGGTTAGGTTTGAGAAAGTTATCTCGATGATCCCCCCCGCTTCGTCCGACGACTGGGCAGTTAGATAGGGAATCAAAGGCAGTTGCACGGGCCGGCGCACGTCAGTAGTCAGCTCACCATTCCTACAATGTCCTCCTCCATACCAGGGTTAGGGTTAGGGGTTAGGTAAGTAAAAAAGAAAAGTGAACATGTAGCCCACATGTGGGTCTATATGCACTTGAATGCACTAACCAGGCAACATCACCATACCCAGTGGCACTACCAATACCGCATCAGAAACCCCACCTGCAAGCAACCGCTCTCAATAGCTCCCCAGACTAAATGGGATTTAGCTTACATATTTAAATATTTTAGTTCAAGAAATGAACTTATGTATAATCAATGCAATAAATGCTTATAACTGACCCAGTGTGTTGTCATTATTATATTCTAATAGAGTTATGTATATCAAGGTAAGTATTATATTAATCAAGGGTGAGTATTATATTATTATATTGTGATGCATTATATCTTTTGTGTTGTTATGGTGTTCCTCTTCTCTTAGGAGGCCGCTCCCTGGTCTCTCCCTCTGCAGCAAGGCCAGTCCGGCGGGGGCCGGTCGGGCGGAGTCCGGTCCGGCGCAGGCATCACCGGCGTGAGGCTGCAGGAAGCTACGGCGCAGCTAACGCTAGCTCGGTTAGCATGGTTGACAGAGGCGAGGCCCACCTGTAGGCCCGGGCGGCGTCCATTTCTCCGGCCGTCCCGCCGGTCCCTCCAGGGGTGTCGAGTCTCTCTCCTCCCTGGGGCATGCTGGTCGAGGCGGCCCCACTGATCCAAAAGATGGTTTGTTGTCTGTGGGCCTGCTGGGCTCGGTAGCATCTTGAAGCCGTAGCTAGCATTAGCGTTAGCGACCACGGCGCGCCGACATCACAGGGCGTCAAAAACGGACATGCAAAATGTGTGCAAAACACCTTCAAAAACTTTAAATAAAGTAAGAGTGATGAGAAGTGATGGTCTGGATTAACGTGAGTTTTTATTTCGCTACGTTACGGCCCTTATTGCGGGCCTTCATCAGGCGAATTCAGGTACTCACATATCAACAAGTCCTCAACAGAAAGCAGTGTGGGCAAGTAAGGCTGGCAGCATTATGCATACAACAGGAAGTCAATATTTTGTGAAGAACACTCCTAAAAAATAAGAGCTTCCCTCGTTCTGCTGGAATAAAGGTCACAATAGTGATTCTTTATATGAGATATAAAATTAAGTGCTAAGTATTGGTATATAAAACCTTAAATAATAATTAATTAATATTAATTAATTAAATCTTTGGGCTGAAATTACCTAGTCAGGTTAAGTCACAAGACTTTTAGTAGAAATTAAGTCAAAGGACACTTAAAAATACTCATTAAATTAATTAAACTGGCTCTAATTTAAGGCTCAGTTTCACAGACCTTTAATAAAGCTTAGGCAAAGAGGAAGGGCTGTAAATGGACTGGCACTAGTTTAAGGCTCAGTTTCAGGGCCATTTGGTTAAGTTCAGGCACCGAAAGGAAGGCACTAAGCTGAGTAAACTGGCCCTCATTTGAGGCTCAGTTTCTAAAATAAACAGGTTCTTAATTAAATTTGGGTCCACAGGCACTTGGCCAGGCCCAGACCCAAAGACACCTCGTCCAACCCGGGTCAGGGGACCACCTCAAGTAACCCAGAGTCAAAAGAAATGGCTAAAAACAGTACTTATTTAAACACACCGGCTCATCTTATAGGCTCGGTTTCACTGCCACAGTAATGGACTGGCACAATTTAGGCTCAGTCTGGCAGACATAGTGATCGACTGGCTCAATTTAGGCTCAGGTTCACAGACGCTTGGTTAAGCTTAGGTCAAAAAGACTTTTAAATGAGCACTTATATAGGCCTCAATCTCCCACCATAAAGCTCAGATCAGGAGACAAAAGGTCACGGTTAGGTCAGTCGACCTCAGGTTGGGTTCAGGGCCAGAGAGTACTGGGATAGGCTAATGTCAAAAGACACTTGGTTGAGTTAAGGTCAAAAAGACTTCTTGGTCAGGTGTAAAAGCCTGAGTAGGTAATTGCCCTGGTACAGGAGATAAGATAAAAGATGAAAAAAAGCTGCAGTTAACCCTTACGCTGCTGAGTTGGGACAAACAGAACCATCACTATGTATGAAAATTCAAATGTGGGAACATATTGAGTCCTCTGTATATGACAAAATATCAAATAAAGTGTCCCGGAAATTGCAGGCTCCAACCTGTAAATAGAAAATGCCAAAAGGCCTTAAAGAGTCAATGTCCAAAAATGAGAGTTATGTATCGTGTTATGGCACTTTAAAAGGGTTAGGGGGTTAGGAATCAGAAGAGAAAACCTCGCCGCCGAAGGCGGGGAGGTTTTGAAGCGCAAACTACTGAGGGAGGCCCGACCCCACAAACCCGACCCCCCCACACACAGAGGGGCAACCAAACACAGACCACCAGAGGATTCAAATTTAAAAAGGGAAGGGAAGGTTGGGTTAAGGGATAAGGATGAGGTTGGGGTTAGGTAAGGGATGGGGCAGGGGCAGGGGGTTAAGGTTAGGGATGGGGGGTTGGGGAAGGGGGAGGGGGTTGGGGAAGGGGGTGGAAAAGGTTGGGGTGAGGGGTAGGGACGAGGTTGGGGTAGGTATAGGGATGGGGTAGGGGGTTAAGGTTAGGGATGGGGGGTTGGGGAAGGGGAAAGGGTTGGGGGAGGGGGAGGGGAAGGTTGGGGTTAGGGGTAGGGGGTTAAGGTTAGGGATGGGGGGTTGGGGAAGGGGAAAGGGTTGGGGGAGGGGGAGGGGAAGGGTTAGGGTTAGGGGGTTAGGGTTAGGGTTAGGGTTAGGGTTAGGGTTAGGGTTAGGGAAGGGAAAAATGAAAGTGACATATGCCACAGTTGTGGACTTATAATGCACTTGATGCACTAACCAGAACATGGCTGCTAATCCCAAGGACCCCACCCCCCCACACAGACGGAAACCTGGGCTTAATAAGCCTTCCAATTACATTCTGAACTTATTATATATTTAAATGTGTGTCAAAACTATGACTTGAATAATAGTTGTTATACAGGAACAAACAGTGCCCAATATTAAAAAATAATAAAGTAGCACAATCCTGCAAGATCACCATTTGAAAAGCATATATATCCCCACACGGTGTGTAAATAAAGTTATTGAATAAAACCCCTGTGTAGTTGTGTTATGACCATATTATGTTCTTGTGATATACAGGTAAGTATTGTATTATAAATACATATACTGTGCTGTATCATGCTATTATGGAATGAAATGGTTATGATTAGGTTGATATACAGGTAAGTATTGTATTCTAAATACATATACTGTGCTGTATCATGCTGTTATGGGATGAAATGGTTATGATTAGGTTGATATACAGGTAAGTATTGTATTCTAAATACATATACCGTGCTGTATCATGATATTATGGGATGAAATGGTTATGATTAGGTTGATATACAGGTAAGTATTGTATTCTAAATACATATACTGTGCTGTATCATGCTATTATGGAATGAAATGGTTATGATTAGGTGTGGTTGAAATTAGGTGTGGGATTAATGGTTGGGTTTAGGGCTAGAAATTAGGGTCAGGGTAAGGAATTAGGGTTCAATAATGTGCAAAAACTTGCTTATCAGACTGCATGTAAATCCCTACTGTACCAAATTGTGACTCAATAATCCTCCCAACATAAATATATCCTCCATGTAGAAGTTAACACAGGTAAGTATCATATTATTGATATGAAAAATTAAATGTTATTTAACCTTTGTATATGTATAAATTAATACACACCTATATATGCTTTTTGCATTATAATAACCTCAAAATAACCCCTTAACAGAAATTGGTGTCCCATGTTGGTGGGACCTCTGTGTACCACACCCTTTCCGTAGTCCAGGATCAACTTCTCATCTCTGGCATGGGACACAGTTCTGGCTCCAGCTCTCTATCCATGGCGGGGCTTGAAGGCTGTAAGCCCCGCTGGCCTCCTGCCTCCGCAGGAGTCGCTGCTGGTGTGGGCCTCGGCCTGCTGCTGGAGGGCGGAGCGGCCCTGCTGTGGGTCGGGGCCCTGCTGTGGGTCACGGCTGTGACTCTGCTGCGGGCCGCGGCAGCGGCGGAGGCGGCGGCGGTCATCATGGCGGCGGCCCTGGGCGCGTCCGCACACACTCATCACGGAAACCAGCCGGTCTCCGCGTGGTCGGGCGCCCTCATTATGTGGCAAAAAGTGTCTTACCGGTAGATCAATGTAGTCATACCGTCTGCTCCGGCCGTAGCTGCGGCTGGAGGACATCTGGCCGCCATGTTTTTGCTCAGGCGCCATCTTTTTTCGCCGCGATTTTTCACATCTTGTTATAAAGTCTTTCTAGTCACAAAAAAACTTTGAAAATGACTCAAAAGAGTAAACGTGATGGTATTTGAGTAGTAAACTGGTTTATTACGCTACGTTTCGACCGCATAACAGGTCTTCCTCAGGCGTCATTCTACTCACAGTGTGTCTCGGTCATACATCTCAAGCAGTGTGGCAAGAAGCAAAACTAGCGGCAATAATATGGACAACAGGAAGTTCCGGTCCCACAATAAAACTTCAGTGCCCCGAGGCCACTTCAAAATAAAAGTCACTGACGTGAGCTTTTATGTGTGAATAATTATATGGATTAACAGCAGTGTTCTAATAATATTAGATACATATCATGAAGATGAAACTTGAAAGTCACAAAAGTGCTCTTTCTTAAATAAAGCTGCATCCAGTTACTAAATTCAAAAAATAGAGTTTCTAGCAAACATGCCAGAGAACCAAAAAGCCTGGAAAAGTTTTATCTCTTCAGTAAAAAGTCACAAAAGTGCATATTTACTGGAATGTAGGTTTGCAGCAGTGTTCTAATCTTATAAGATACTAAAGCTGCATCCCTGCTCCCACCAAAACCAGAGATTCAGACAATTATGTCAAAGACAGGGTTAGGGTTAGGGTTAGGGTTAGGGTTAGGGTTAGGGTTAGGGTTAGGGTTAGGGTTAGGGTTAGGGTTAGGGATTAGGGTTAGGGTTAGGGTTAGGGGGGATTAGGGTTAGGGTTAGGGATTAGGGTTAGGGTTAGGGTTAGGGTTAGGGTTAGGGATTAGGGTTAGGGTTAGGGTTAGGGTTAGGGACTTAGGGATTAGGGTTAGGGATTAGGGATTAGGGATTAGGGATCAGGATCAGGGATTGAGGGATCAGGGATCAGGATTAGGGACTGAGGATGAGGGATCAGGGATCAGGATTAGGGACTCAGGGATCAGGGATCAGGGACTAGGGATCAGGGATCAGGATGAGGGACTCAGGGATGAGGATCAGGGATCAGGGACTCAGGGATCAGGGACTCAGGGATGAGGGATCAGGGACTGAGGATCAGGATGAGGACTCAGGGACTCAGGGACTGAGGGACTCAGGATGCAGGGATCAGGATGAGGGATCAGGGATGAGGGATGCAGGGATCAGGATGAGGGATCAGGATGAGGATCAGGATGAGGATCGAGGGATGAGGGACTCAGGGATCAGGATGAGGGACTCAGGATGAGGATGCAGGGACTGAGGGACTCAGGGATCCAGGGACTGAGGATCAGGGACTCAGGGACTCAGGGATGCAGGGACTCAGGGATCAGGGACTGCAGGGATGCAGGGATCAGGGATCGAGGATCGAGGATCCAGGGACTGAGGATGAGGATGCAGGGACTGAGGGATGCAGGATCAGGATGCAGGGACTCGAGGGGACCAGGGATGAGGGATCGAGGATGAGGGACTCAGGGATCCAGGGATGCAGGGACTCAGGGATCGAGGGATCGAGGGATGCAGGGACTCAGGGATCAGGGATCCAGGGACTCAGGGATGAGGGACTCAGGGATCGAGGGACTCAGGATGAGGGATCGAGGGACTCAGGGACCAGGGACTGAGGATGCAGGGACTCAGGGATCAGGATGAGGACTCGAGGGATCAGAGGGATGAGGACTCAGGGATCCAGGATGCAGGGACCAGGATGAGGGACTCAGGGACCAGGGATGCAGGGACTGAGGATGAGGGACTCAGGGACTCAGGATGCAGGATGAGGATCAGAGGGACTGCAGGGACTCAGGATGCAGGGATCCAGGGATCAGGGACTCAGGGACTGAGGGATCGAGGATGCAGGGACTCAGGGACTGAGGATCAGGGACCAGGGACTGAGGACCAGGGACGCAGGGACTGAGGGACTCAGGGACTGAGGGACTCAGGGACTCAGGGATGCAGGGACTCAGGATGAGGATCAGGGACTCAGGGATGAGGACTCAGGATGAGGGACCAGGGACTGAGGGACTCAGGATGCAGGACTCAGGGATGCAGGGACTCAGGGACTCAGGGATCGAGGATGCAGGGACTGAGGGACTCAGGGATGAGGATCCAGGGACTCAGGATGCAGGATGAGGGATCGAGGATGCAGGGACTCAGGATGCAGGGACTCAGGATGAGGACCAGGATGCAGGGATCGAGGGACTCAGGACTGAGGGACTCAGGATGCAGGGATGAGGATGCAGGATCGAGGACTCCAGGGATCGAGGATGCAGGGACTGAGGATGAGGATCCAGGGACTGCAGGATCGAGGGACTCAGGGATCGAGGGACTCAGGATGCAGGGATCAGGGATGCAGGACTCAGGGATCGAGGGACCAGGATGCAGGGATCGAGGGACTCAGGATCAGGGACTGAGGGATCGAGGGACGAGGGATCGAGGGATCCAGGGATCGAGGGACTGAGGGACGAGGATCAGGATGCAGGGACTGAGGGACTGAGGATGAGGATCAGGGACTCAGGATGCAGGGACTGAGGGACCAGGGATCAGGATGAGGGACCAGGGACTCAGGATGCAGGACTGCAGGGACTGAGGATCAGGATCAGAGGGATCGAGGATGCAGGGACCAGGGATCGAGGATCGAGGGACTGAGGGACTCAGGATGAGGATCGAGGGACTGAGGATGCAGGGACCAGGGATCGAGGATGAGGGACTCAGGATGAGGGACTCAGGGACTCAGGATGCAGGGATCGAGGGACTCAGGGATGAGGGACTCAGGATCGAGGGACTCAGGATGAGGGATCGAGGGATCGAGGGACCAGGATCGAGGATGAGGGACTCAGGATGAGGACCAGGGACTGAGGACTCAGGGACCAGGGACTGAGGACTGAGGGACCAGGATGAGGATGCAGGGACTCAGGGACTGAGGGACCAGGGATCGAGGGATCGAGGATGCAGGATGAGGATGCAGGGACTGAGGGACTCAGGGATGAGGATCCAGGGACTGAGGGATGCAGGGACTCAGGATGCAGGGATCGAGGGACTCAGGGATCGAGGGACTGAGGGACCAGGACTCAGGGATGCAGGGACCAGGACTGAGGGATGCAGGGACTCAGGGATCGAGGGACTCAGGGATCAGGGATGAGGGACCAGGATCGAGGGACGCAGGGACTCAGGATGCAGGACTCGAGGGACCAGGGCATGAGGACTCAGGGACTGAGGGATGAGGGACTCAGGATGAGGACTCAGGGACCAGGGATGCAGGGACTCAGGGGATCGAGGGACTCAGGATCAGGATGCAGGGACTGAGGGATCGAGGGACTCAGGATGCAGGATCGAGGACTGCAGGGACTCAGGATGAGGGATCGAGGATGAGGGACCAGGGGACTCAGGGATGCAGGGATCCAGGGACTGAGGGATCGAGGGATCGAGGGATCGAGGGATGCAGGATCGAGGGACTCAGGGACTGAGGGATCCAGGGACTCGAGGGACTGAGGATGCAGGGACTGAGGGACTCAGGGACTGAGGGACTCAGGGATGAGGATCGAGGGACTCAGGGACTGAGGATGCAGGGACTCAGGATGCAGGGACCAGGATGCAGGGATGAGGGACTGAGGATCCAGGGATCAGGATCGAGGGACTGAGGGACTCAGGATGAGGATGCAGGGATCGAGGGACGCAGGGATCGAGGGATGCAGGGACTGAGGGACTGCAGGGACTGAGGGACCAGGATGAGGACTCAGGGACCAGGGACTGAGGGACTCAGGGATGCAGGGACTCAGGGATCGAGGGACTCAGGGACTGAGGATGCAGGGACGCAGGGATCGAGGGACTCAGGGATCCAGGGACTGAGGGACTGCAGGGACTCAGGATGCAGGGACTGAGGATGAGGATCCAGGGATCAGGGACTGAGGGATCGAGGATCGAGGATGAGGGACTCGAGGGATGCAGGGACTGAGGGATCCAGGGACTGAGGACTCAGGATGCAGGGATGAGGGATCGAGGACTCAGGATGAGGATCGAGGACTGAGGGACTCAGGATGAGGACTGAGGGACTCAGGGACTGAGGATCCAGGGACTGAGGATCAGGACCAGGATGAGGGACTCAGGGACTGAGGACTGAGGATGCAGGGATCGAGGATCGAGGATGCAGGGACTCAGGATGAGGATGAGGGACTGCAGGACTGAGGACTGAGGGACCAGGATGAGGATCCAGGACTGAGGGACTCAGGATGCAGGACTCGAGGGATCAGGACTGAGGATGAGGACTCAGGGATGAGGATCAGGGACTCAGGACTGAGGATCGAGGGACCAGGACTCAGGATCGAGGGACTGAGGATCGAGGGACTGAGGATGCAGGATCGAGGGACTCAGGATGCAGGACTGAGGATGAGGACTCGAGGGACTGAGGATGCAGGATCAGGATGAGGACTCAGGGATCAGGACTGAGGGATCGAGGGACTCAGGGACTGAGGGACTCAGG
>JAQOOF010000663.1:0-20806 GCA_029931835.1 Etheostoma nigrum | reverse complement strand
AACGCTAGGTAGGCTCATTAGTATTGCTGTGGTGAGGTGCTAACGCTAGGTAGGCTCATTAGTATGGCTGTGGTGAGGTGCTAACGCTAGGTAGGCTCATTAGTATGGCTGTGGTGAGGTGCTAACGCTAGGTAGGCTCATTAGTATGGCTGTGGTGAGGTGCCAACGCTAGGTAGGCTCATTAGTATTGCTGTGGTGAGGTGCTAACGCTAGGTAGGCTCATTAGTATGGCTGTGGTGAGGTGCTAACGCTAGGTAGGCTCATTAGTATGGCTGTGGTGAGGTGCTAACGCTAGGTAGGCTCATTAGTATGGCTGTGGTGAGGTGCTAACGCTAGGTAGGCTCATTAGTATGGCTGTGGTGAGGTGCTAACGCTAGGTAGGCTCATTAGTATGGCTGTGGTGAAGTGCTAACGCTAGGTAGGCTCATTAGTATGGCTGTGGTGAGGTGCCAACGCTAGGTAGGCTCATTAGTATTGCTGTGGTGAGGTCCTAACGCTAGGTAGGCTCATTAGTATGGCTGCTGAGTGCTGGCAGTGAATCTCGGCTGACTGGCAGAACGCCCAGAGGGAGGAGAACACACAGTATACACACACTCACACCGTCTCTCTCTCACACACACACACACACACACACACACTCTCGTAAACACACACACCATCACACACACTCACACTTACACCGTCACACATGCATGCACGCACACATACACTCATGTAAACCCACACTCACATCGTCTCACACACACTGTGTCTCTCACACGCACACACACACACACATAGCATTGCGCTGAATGCAGGAGTGCCTGACTGTGTGTGTCGCTGTATTTGCAGGTTACACACCCGGGTTAGGAGACACTGTACATCCAGTTAACTGCGGCCTTCTGTTTGTATCTGGCTTTTAATATTTGCCGTGTTGAAAACACACACCTACCGTGCCGAGCCCCTGCTCAGGCACTGCGTAATAAACTCTCACAGTCACAACACAAAACACATACGCTTCTCCCACTTTATACGCTTTGGGAGGCGATTTGTCGTGTGTGTGTAATCGCAGATTACAAACTTTATGTAGTTGAACCCATCAAAAACTGAAGCTGCCAAACTCAAAAGATCAATAAATAACTCAATAGACAAATTAATATGCCATTACATGTACAATCATATATTATTGCAACATTAATTGATATTTCTGTTCCTCTTTATTGACTTACTTCTGCATCTATTTCAGTGGCTTCGGTGTGCGTATTTGGCGTAAAGTTTAGGCGTCCTTCCTCAAGGAAGTGTTACGTTTTTAAATTAAAATAAATGCATCTTCCCCCAGACATTTTGCATCTTTGTAGTAGAGCCCGACCGATATATATGAGTGGGCCGATATATCGCCATCGGCATTTATAATGGCAGATTTTTTTTTCTTTTATCGATACAGTATTGCTACTGAAAATATCGCAATCTGATGCTGTATCGATACACACCCCTAGGTGGAGACAGAAACTACGCACTACAGCTTTAAAGCTAAAGAAGTCACAGACATCAGATCTGTGGAAAGACCTTTAGTCACATTCATTCGGCTCGGGTGCTGCCTCTAAATCTTGTAATGGGGGGTGGGGGGTGGGGGGGGGACCCGTTTTTTACCATTTCATTTTTCAGCATGAGTGTTTACCTTCCTCGCGACACTTCTCCCTCCACAGCAGGTTGTCCTCGGCCAGGATCCTCCAGTACCGGCAGGTCTGAGCGGCCTGCAGCAGGTCTCTGGGAGCCAGGAACGTCAGCACGTACAGCGCTAACTGCAAACACACACACACACACACACACAGACACAGACAGACAGACAGACAGACAGACAGACAGACAGACAGACACACACACACACACACACACACACACACACACAGATGCATTAAAAACGCTCTGGGTGTCAGTTAAAGGTCCCATATTATGCTCATTTTCAGGTTCATAAGTGTATTTTGAGGTTGTACCAGAATGGGTTTCCATGGTTTCATTTTCTAAAAACACCATATTGTTGTTGTACTGCACATTGCTGCAGATCCTGTTTTCACCCTGTGTGTTTAGGTCTCTGTTTTAGCTCCAGACTGAGACATCTCACTTTGTATTTGCAAAGAGCGTTGCATGGAATCCAATCAATTTTTTATGGAAATGCTCAAGTAAAAGTAGTGTAACCGTGGTTACCTCTTTGGGCAGCAGGGATATGAAGTCCCTCTGGAACTGCGGCTCGATAACCTGCATCATGTGCTTCACCTGACCCGTCTCACACCTGTCAATCAACTCGTCCAGAGCCAACAGCCTCTCAGGGCCGCTCCACGTCTGCAGGGGGGGGGGGACAAGAGTTGGACATTGTTCTCTATTGGAGTGTGTGTCTGACAATGTTTTTCGTTTTCATTTTGATTTATCCTGTGTGTGTTTCTGTTCAAGTCTGAGTTTTATTTGGTTTACTTCAAAGAGCTTTCGCGACTCTGAAACCATTTAAAATTCTTCCCCTGGGCTACAAAAGACAGATTGTCATTTCAGTGTGTGTGTGTGTGTGTGTGTGTGTGTTTTATTTTAAATTAGTTACATAAGAACAGCTCGGAGACAAGCACACACACACACACACACACACAAACACACCTACAACTGAAATTCAGTGCATCAAGAAATGCAGGAGTGTGTGTGTGTGTGTGTGTGTGTGTGTGTGTGTGTGTGTGTATACACTAATACAAGCGTGGCATATTTGTTCCAGCTCATCAAGTATAACAAGTATGTTATTATAATGTTATTAGCGAACTGACAATCATACACCAGGTGTGTGTGTGTGTATGTGAGAGTCAATCATACACCAGCTGTGTGTGTGTGTGTGTGTGTGTGTGTGTGTGTGTGTGTGTGCGCTGACCTGGAAGGTGTGGAGCCAGTCCTGCAGGCCGGAGGGGGGGGGCCCGAGGTGACACGCCGCCGCTGAGCCGAGTGCCCATTGGCGAGCCGCAGGTCGCCGAACGTGGTCGGCGTGGTGACCTGGACCAGACTGGCGGGACTGGGGAGAGAGCGACAGGGGTGTTAGCATCGTTAGCATCTGCCAAATTCTGCTTTGAATGTCAGATAATTGCAGTTTTAAAACAACACTTTAACGTGTTTTTTGGTCTGGGTCAAAATCTATTGTGGACCTACATTTAAATACGGGCCAGAGTAGGCTTAAGTCTTCCCTCTTTGATAAAGCTTATAGGTAGGTCTGGCTCAGGAGAGTCCTGAACCATCCCTTAGTTACGCTGTATAGGCCTAGACTGCTGGGGGACTTCCCATGATGCACTGAGCACCTCTCTCCTCTTCCTTCTCTCCATCTGTATGCAACCTCATCCCATTAATGCATGTTACTAACTCAACTTCTTCAGTTCCCAGAGTCTTGTGCTCTCTTGCCCCTCTCCTCTCTCCTCCTATCGCTTCCTGCAGGTGTTTCTGGCTCTTGATCTGGTCTCTCTTCTCTCCCCCCCAACCGGTCGAGGCAGATGCTCCCCCCCCCCCCCACCCCCCCGAGCCATGGTTCTGCTCCAGGTTTTTGCCTCTTAAAGGAAGTGTCCCCTTGCCTCTGTGTCCTAGTGCTTGCTCTTGGTGGGAACTGTTGTTGTGATTTAGCACTATATAAAAAAAATTTGAATTCAATCTAAATCTGGAAAGGGCCCGGATTTGGCCCGCGGGCCCCGGGTTTGACACGTGTTGTTGGTGGTTGTTACCTGAGGTATCCGTTGCCTTTGCAGTGCTTCTTCCCTGAAGGGAACGGCCGGCCGTCGGGACCGTGATCCAACTTCCTCTTCATCTGGTGGGAAAAGAAAGGAAGATGACGATGGCCGTTCAGACTTCTTATCTGAAGCTTTTTGAATTTAAAAAACGCAATTTCCCCCATACATGATGTCTCTTTGTGGGATTTGTCTCTTTATAGTCCTTTTTTTGGGGTAGTTTTGGTTCTCTGTGGTCATTTGGCGTCTTTTGTAGTCGGTTTTCATCTCTTTTTAAAGCCGTTTAAGACCTTTATTATCATCATGTGTGTGTCTGAAAGGTTAAAAAAGCTAGAAAAGATAATAAATAAATAACACTCAAAAAGCTCTAAGTCCTTTTGGGGACATCATTTGAAATTGGGAAAAATTAGAAGTTGGAAAAAATGGTAATAAATATCTCAGAATATTACAATATGTTTAAAATCACAATAATATTGTGATGATATTGTATCGGGAGGCGTCTGGTGACTCCCACCTCTAGCTGTTAGCCAATCAGAGCCAAGCAGCTTAGATGGTTGTCTGTCTGTGTGTGTGTCTGTGTGTGTGTGTCTTTGTCTCTTTGTGTGTGTGTGACTGTCTGTGTGTGTGTGTGTGTGTGTGTGTGTGTGTGTATCTTTCTCTTTGTGTCTCTGTGTGTCTCTCTGTCTCTTTGTGTGTGTGTGTGTCTCTGTCTCTTTGTGTGTCTCTGTGTGTGTGTCTCTGTGTGTCTCTCTGTCTCTTTGTGTGTGTGTGTGTGTCTCTGTCTCTGTGTGTGTGTCTCTGTCTCTGTGTGTCTCTCTGTCTCTTTGTGTGTGTGTGTGTGTCTCTGTCTCTTTGTGTGTCTCTGTGTGTGTGTCTCTGTCTCTGTGTGTGTCTCTGTGTGTGTGTCTCTGTCTCTCTGTGTGCGTCTGTGTCTCTCTGAACTGGCCCAAATGGAGCTGAGTCTTCCTGCAGGCTTTCTATATCACGCTATAAAGGCTCGAAACAAGGTAACCACGGTAACCAAGTTACAGAGTAAATGGTAGGACTTCAGATATTACCACAAAGTCATGAGATACGGGTGGCAGGGCACCTTTAAGTTGCTGTTTTATACACTGAATTTGATCCAAAACATCATCTACACCGTGTAATGTCCGTCTTTTACTTGCATGTAAGGGAGCAAAAGCATTTCAATTTCTACAGTTTTATTGTTGTTGTTTGAAGCTATGTAGACAAACAAGTATCTGATGCTGACACTTTCTCTGATTTAAATACATTTTCATATAGATATTTCCTGTTGCACACACTCAATTTGGCCCAAAAATACAGAAGCTACGCTATGTAACGTCCATGTTGTGCTTGTGTCCGCGTCTAAGGTTGTGAACGTGCGTCTTACTTTGTTTTTTTTTTGATTTTGAAATGTTTGCCGATTCCACATTTATGAAGAGGAGCGGATGAACTGCGGCGCTTTGTTGTGACTACAGAGACGCTGAAAACACCTACGCTGTGAAGTAACCCGAACGCACCGAGCCAGAGGCCTGACTCAGCCTTCTCTCTCTCTCCTTTTCTCTCAGTGAATGAACGCAGGAATGCAGAAAATCACAGGAATGTCGCCGGTGCAGCACCGGACTAAAATAGAGCAGCACACGCTAACAGGCTGCTACACGCTCCGCACACACACACACACACACACACAGAGAGAGACTCAGACACACACAGACACAGACACACAGAGAGAGAGACACACACAGACACAGACACACACACACACACACACACACACAGAGAGACTCAGACACACACAGACACAGACACACACACACACACACACACACACACACACACACACACACACAGAGAGACACACAGACACACAGAGAGAGAGACACACACACAGGCACACACACAGAGAGACACAGAGACACACAAAAAGACACAGACACACACACAAAGATACAGAGACACACACAGAGGCACACAGGCACACAGACACACACACACACACACACACACACACACAAAGACACACACACACACACACAGAGAGAGAGAGAGACACACACACACACACAAAGACACAGAGAGACACATACACAGAGTAAGAGACACACAGACACACACAGAGAGACACACACACACACACACACAAACACACTGCAATTAATCCAATTTTGAACTTGATTTCGGTTCCTAACGATAATTTAATTTTTCTTTTATTTGTATTTTATTTATTATTCATTTTCCAAAGATTGTGAAAGTGCACAACAGTTGCTATTTAATACTATTTAAACATCTGAATATTATATACTGTATATATTTATTCACAAAATGCCAGTTGAAGGTGTTTTCACAGTTAATCATGTTCAACAATCGTGATTTCAATATTGACCAAATTAACAGATTTTTCTCCATAGTGAAACAGCCGTAAACTGGCAGCATAATCTGTCACTTTTCAGAATAAAATACCTGAGGGCAGAATCGAACCCCAAACCTCCGACGACCTCAGTGTTTCAACATGTGGCCGTAATTCCAGCTCTTAGCTCAGAGCTAAACTCATAATCTGCTTTCATTTTATGACCCACAAACACACAGACACAAACGCACACACAGAGACAGTCACACACAGTCACACACACACACACACACACACACACACAGAGACAGTCACACACAGTCACACACACACACACACAGACAGACAGTCTCACACACACACACACGCTGGCCTTTCATCACAGATGTTGCATCTGTGTGGATTTCATTAAGCCAAAAAATAATAAAAAACTTCACTTGTTGGGATGAAAAACATAAAAAATGTGTTGACAGTTAAAACAAGATGAATTCAGGTTTGTTGTGTTACCTTTGGTACATTTTGAACTTGTGTAACATTACTGTAATGAGAATATAATATACATATATATACACACACATATATATATATATATATATATATATACACAGTGAGGAAAATAAGTATTTGAACACCCTGCTATTTAGCAAGTTCTCCCACTTAGAAATCATGGAGGGGTCTGAAATTGTCATCGTGGGTGCATGTCCACTGTGAGAGACATAATCTAAAAAAAAATATCCAGAAATCACATTGTATGATTTTTTAACTATTTATTTGTATGATACAGCTGCAAATAAGTATTTGAACACCTGTCTATCAGCTAGAATTCTGACCCTCAAAGACCTGTTAGTCTGCCTTCAAAATGTCCACCTCCACTCCATTTATTATCCTAAATTAGATGCACCTGTTTGAGGTCGTTAGCTGCATAAAGACACCTGTCCACCCCATACAATCAGTAAGAATCCAACTACTAACATGGCCAAGACCAAAGAGCTGTCCAAACACACTAGAGACAAAATTGTACATCTTCACAAGGCTGGAAAGGGCTACGGGGACATGTCCAAGCAGCTTGGTGAAAAAAGGTCCACTGTTGGAGCAATCATTAGAAAATGGAAGAAGTTAAACATGACTGTCAATCTCCCTCGGACTGGGGCTCCATGCAAGATCTCACCTCGTGGGGTCTCAATGATCCTAAGAAAGGTGAGAAATCAGCCCAGAACTACACGGGAGGAGCTGGTCAAGGACCTGAAAAGAGCTGGGACCACCGTTTCCAAGGTTACTGTTGGTAATACACTAAGACGTCATGGTTTGAAATCATGCATGGCACGGAAGGTTCCCCTGCTTAAACCAGCACATGTCAAGGCCGTCTTAAGTTTGCCAATGACCATTTGGATGATCCA
This sequence comes from Etheostoma nigrum, assembly GCA_029931835.1. Classification (NCBI taxonomy): domain Eukaryota; kingdom Metazoa; phylum Chordata; class Actinopteri; order Perciformes; family Percidae; genus Etheostoma; species Etheostoma nigrum. The sequence goes on along the minus strand of JAQOOF010000663.1, from coordinate 13,340 downwards.
GAGGAGTCATGGGAGAAAGTCATGTGGTCAGATGAGACCAAAATAGAACATTTTGGTCATAATTCCACTAACCGTGTTTGGAGGATGAAGAATGATGAGGACCATCCCAAGAACACCATCCCTACTGTGAAGCATGGGGGGTAGCATCATGCTTTGGGGGTGTTTTTCTGCACATGTGACAGGGCGACTGCACTGTATTAAGGAGAGGAGGACCGGGGCCATGTATTGGGAGATTTTGGGGAACAACCTCCTTCCCTCAGTTAGAGCATTGAAGATGGGTCGAGGCTGGGTCTTCCAACATGACAATGACCCGAAGCCCACAGCCAGGAGAACCAAGGAGGGGCTCTGGAAGAAGCAGATCAAGGTTCTGGCGTGGCCTAGCCAGTCTCCAGACCTAAACCCAATAGAGAATCTTTGGAGGGAGCTCAAACTCCGTGTTTCTCAGCGACAGCCCAGAAACCTGACTGATCTAGAGAAGATCTGTGTGGAGGAGTGGGACAAAATCCCTTCTGCAGTGTGTCAAACCTGGTGAAAAACTACAGGAAACATTTGACCTCTGGAACTGCAAACAAAGGCTACTGTACCAAATATTAACATTGATTTTCTCAGGTGTTCAAATACTTATTTGCAGCTGTATCATACAAATAAATAGTTAAAAAAAATCATACATAGTGATTTCTGGATTATGTTTTTTAGATTATGTCTCTCACAGTGGACATGCACCTACGATGACAATTTCAGACCCTCCATGATTTCTAAGTGGGAGAACTTGCAAAATAGCAGCGTGTTCAAATACTTATTTTCCTCACTGTAGATATATATGATATATATACTGTATATATATAATATACAGAGACCAATGTCTAATTTCCTTCTATTAATCTGTATTTTTACAACAGAGGAAGGCGAAAAATGACACTTTTCTATAGTTTTAATCTTGTGGCTTGCAGCTATAAAGATGAACTAGGCTTGTATACTTATTTTCTCTCTGATTATAAGTTATATTTCATTGATTTTTGCAGTTGTAGACACCATATATGACCCCAAACACACAGTTTACAGCAGCAGACCAGTTGATTTCTAAGGTTTCAAGTCCTTTATACTATACATCAGATTTAAAATGCAGTTTACAGCAGCTGTAGACTTTAATATCCTGCTTTTACTCTTGAATTCACATTGTAAGGAAGCAAGAAATGATTTCCAAAAGGTTTTAGTGTTGTGATTTGCAGCTATAAAAGTAGATTTTAAGTATTTTTCATAGATTTTGGGTGGCGAATAAACCATATTTGTCCCCAAAAAACTCAGTTTACAGCAGCTGTACTTTGTAATATCCTACGTTTACTTGTGTTTCCACAATGTAAGGTAAAGAAAATGTTGATTTATAAGCTTTCGAGCCCTTTAAACTAAGCTTGTGTACGATTTTAAGTCTTTTTCATAGCTTTTTTCCTGTTGTATACACCATATTTTACCCCAAAATACTTTGTATTACCCCTCTAGTAGGGAAGCAAAATGTTTTATTAAGCATTTAGATTAACAGATGTCTGATTTTATACTTATATATTAGATATTTGCAGTTGTATACACCATATGTGACCAAATAAATGCAGCTGTACTGATACTACTACTCTAATAAGGAAGCATTAGATAATTACTCATTCCCTTTATAGCTTTCATTCATAGACGTTTGCTGTAATAAAGCACGTTTCACCGCAGTACTGCATCATTTACGGCAGTTTTAGCCAGGATACCCCCCACCACCACCACCACCACCACCCTCCCATGATGCCTTGCTCAATGGTTGTTTGTTTAACTGATGGGGATCAATAAAACAATCAAGGAGAGGAATGAAGAAAGGACATAAAATGAGTAGTCTATTTCTCTCTCTGCCGGTTCCGCAGTGTGTGACACACACACACACACACACACACAAACCTACACAGAAACACACACACACACACACAGACATTGATGTACAAGCATGCGCACACACACACACACAAAAACCTACACACCAACACAGAGAGAGAGAGAGACACACACACACACACACAGAGAGAGAGAGAGAGACACACACACACACAGAGAGAGAGAGAGAGACACACACACACACAGAGAGAGAGAGAGAGAGAGAGAGAGAGACACACACACACACACACACACAGAGAGAGAGAGAGAGAGAGAGACACACACACACACACACACACACAGCAACACAGAGAGAGAGAGAGAGAGACACACACACACAGCAACACAGAGAGAGAGAGAGAGAGAGACACACACACACACACACACACACAGCAACACACAGAGAGAGAGAGAGAGAGACACACACACACACACACAGCAACACACAGAGAGAGAGAGAGAGACACACACACACACACACACACACACAGCAACACACAGAGAGAGAGAGAGAGAGACACACACACACAGCAACACAGAGAGAGAGAGAGAGACACACACACACACACACACACAGAGAGACACACACACACACACACAGCAACACACAGAGAGAGAGAGAGAGACACACACACACACACACACACACACACACAGAAACACACAGAGAGCGAGACACACAGAGAGAGAGAGAGAGAGAGAGAGAGAGAGAGAGAGAGAGAGAGAGAGAGAGATTGACGCACAAGCACACACACACACACACACACACACGCACACAGCTGAGAAACGCCTGGTCATCCTGGTGTAACTGTACGAGCATGACAACCTTGAACTCAGGCACGACAGCGTTCAATGAACCGAAAACAGCCGAGAGGAAACCGCAGCCGTTGACGTTAGCCGACGTAAGCTGACGTTAGCCGGCTAACCGATGAATCGCGTGCCGGGGTAGCTAGGTACTCACTTTGTAGAAGATGAGCTTCAAGGTGCCGTAGAAACCCATGGCTGCCCCCGGCAGGTAGACCGCTCCCGGAGAGCGAGAGAGAGAGGCTGCTAAAAAATAGTACAGCTAAAAAAAATAAACGTATTAAGCGAGTAAATCCAGAAATCTTCCCTAAAAGACGAAAAATAGATGGCGCGTCGTCAGTAATCCATCCGTTGAGAAGTGTTTTAAATCTAGCCGTTGGCGCAAGTTGAGCTCGCGCTGCTTCTGATTTACCAACTGAAGAGGACTGCGCTCGCGCTCTCTCTCTCGCTCTCTACCTCTCGCTCTCTACCTCTCGCTCTCTTTCTCTCTCTCTACCTCTCTCTCTCTCTCTCAAGAACACGCAGGGACATGCCTCTCACTGCCTCGTGTGAAAGAGAGACAGGGGTGGAGCTGTGTGTGTGTGTGTGTGTGCATGTGTGTGTGTGTGTGTGTGTGTGTGTGTGAGAAGCAGATTTTTGATTGGATATCTGCGGAATGTTGCCGACGAAGCAGTTTCGACCGTTTGGAGTTCTGGAATGGACACACGTCACCAAGTTGCCTAGGAACAGCCGGACGCATTTTTAGGTGAGTCTCTTGATTATAAAACAGGACGAGGGAGGTGTGTTCAGGTGCATTGTGGGCGTGGCTGGTCTTACAGGGAGGTGTGTTCAGGTGCATTCTGGGCGTGCTGGTCTTACAGGGAGGTGTGTTCAGGTGCATTCTGGGCATGCTAGTCTTACAGGGAGGTGTGTTCAGGTGCATTCTGGGCGTGCTGGTCTTACAGGGAGGTGTGTTCAGGTGCAGTCTGGGCGTGCTGGTCTTACAGGGAGGTGTGTTCAGGTGCATTCTGGGCGTGCTGGTCTTACAGGGAGGTGTGTTCAGGTGCATTCTGGGCGTGCTGGTCCTACAGGGAGGTGTGTTCAGGTGCATTCTGGGCGTGCTGGTCTTACAGGGAGGTGTGTTCAGGTGCGTTCTGGGCATGCTGGTCTTACAGGGAGGTGTGTTCAGGTGCGTTCTGGGCATGCTGGTCTTACAGGGAGGTGTGTTCAGGTGCATTCTGGGCGTGCTGGTCTTACAGGGAGGTGTGTTCAGGTGCATTCTGGGCGTGCTGGTCTTACAGGGAGGTGTGTTCAGGTGCATTCTGGGCGTGCTGGTCTTACAGGGAGGTGTGTTCAGGTGCATTCTGGGCGTGCTGGTCTTACAGGGAGGTGTGTTCAGGTGCATTCTGGGCGTGCTGGTCTTACAGGGAGGTGTGTTCAGGTGCATTCTGGGCGTGCTGGTCTTACAGGGAGGTGTGTTCAGGTGCATTCTGGGCGTGCTGGTCTTACAGGGAGGTGTGTTCAGGTGCGTTCTGGGCATGCTGGTCTTACAGGGAGGTGTGTTCAGGTGCATTCTGGGCATGCTGGTCTTACAGGGAGGTGTGTTCAGGTGCATTCTGGGCGTGCTGGTCTTACAGGGAGGTGTGTTCAGGTGCGTTCTGGGCATGCTGGTCTTACAGGGAGGTGTGTTCAGGTGCATTCTGGGCATGCTGGTCTTACAGGGAGGTGTGTTCAGGTGCATTCTGGGCGTGCTGGTCTTACAGGGAGGTGTGTTCAGGTGCATTCTGGGCGTGCTGGTCTTACAGGGAGGTGTGTTCAGGTGCATTCTGGGCGTGCTGGTCTTACAGGGAGGTGTGTTCAGGTGCGTTCTGGGCATGCTGGTCTTACAGGGAGGTGTGTTCAGGTGCATTCTGGGTGTGCTGGTCTTACAGGGAGGTGTGTTCAGGTGCATTCTGGGCGTGCTGGTCTTACAGGGAGGTGTGTTCAGGTGCATTCTGGGCGTGCTGGTCTTACAGGGAGGTGTGTTCAGGTGCATTCTGGGCGTGCTGGTCTTACAGGGAGGTGTGTTCAGGTGCATTCTGGGCGTGCTGGTCTTACAGGGAGGTGTGTTCAGGTGCATTCTGGGCGTGCTGGTCTTACAGGGAGGTGTGTTCAGGTGCATTCTGGGCGTGCTGGTCTTACAGGGAGGTGTGTTCAGGTGCGTTCTGGGCATGCTGGTCTTACAGGGAGGTGTGTTCAGGTGCATTCTGGGCGTGCTGGAACAAAAACCTGATCTAAAGTCAATAACGCAGCATTTCATTGTTATTTTAACAGAGAAATTGTAAAATGTTCCTAGGCACACACTATGCTTGTTACACACACAGGGACGCACACTATGCTTGTTACACACACAAGGACGCACACTATGCTTGTTACACACACAGGGACGCACACTATGCTTGTTACACACACAGGGACGCACACTATGCTTGTTACACACACAGGGACGCACACTATGCTTGTTACACACACAGGGACGCACACTATGCTTGTTACACACACTTGCAGAAGATTAAAAATAAAAATATGATTGTGCAAATCCTCCATTATAACAGCAATGCACCAAGGTAAGAACACACCTGGCTGTTAAATGGAATGGGAGAAGACCTCTGATTGGTTGTTAAAGGGAATGGGAGGTGACCTCTGATTGGCTGCTGATTGGTAGATTGCATGTTTTGCCTATTAATAATAATAATGTTATGATTAATGAAGAAACTAAGTACAGCCCTGTTGAACAATGCGCCCAGCCCCGGTTACCCGGCCCTGGTTACCCGACCCCGGTTACGCGGCCCTGGTTACCTGGCCCCGGTTACCTGGCCCTGGTTACCTGGCCCTGGTTACTTGGCCCTGGTTACCCGACCCCGGTTACGCGGCCCTGGTTACCTGGCCCTGGTTACCCGGCCCTGGTTACTTGGCCCTGGTTACCCGACCCCGGTTACCTGGCCCCGGTTACCTGGCCCCGGTTACCTGGCCCCGGTTACCCGGCCCTGGTTACTTGGCCCTGGTTACGCTGGCTCCCGGTTACGATCTTTCCAGATGTGCTGGAAGCTGAAACGCGAGCGGCGGGAGGCGGTCGCAGGTCGCAGCTTTCTCACAGCTGATTGACCTGAAAGGTCGTCACACTGAAACTCCCAAAAACACACACACAAAGACACACAACACACACACCCACACAGACACACAACACACACACAGAGACACACCCACACACAGACACACAGAGACCCACACACACAGAGACCCACACACACAGACACACAACACACACACAGAGACCCACACACACAGACACAAACACAACAAAACACACACAGAGACACACAGAGACACACACACGCACACACACACACAGAGACACACAGAGACACACACACACAGAGACATGCCCACACAGACACACACACACACAGACACAGACACACAGACACACAAAGACACGCACACACAAAGAGAGACACACACACAGAGAGACACACACACAGAGACACACACAGACACACCCACACAGACACACACAACACACACACAGAGACATGCCCACACAGACAGACACACACACACACACACACACACACACACACACAGGAGGTAATTTGGAGGTCAAACGTTCACCCAGAGCCGGGAGATAAACACACACAACCCCTCCCTCCATTCTCTCACCTGTTCAGCCTCCTCCCCCTCTTTTTGTTTTCTCTGCTATGTATCCTCCCTTCCTTCCTTCTTTCCTTCCTCCCTTCACCTGAAGGCCTGATCACAAAACCCATATATATATACACTTTTTTTAAATGTATATATTTATTTTTATTTCATTTTATTTTTATTTTTTTTGACATTTTCCACATTATTCACTTTATTTAAATTTTTTTTCGATCAGATACTTTATCTTACTATGTATGTCTGCGCTGACTATACACACTGTCTATACACATTGTCTGTTTATCTTTAATATCGGTATTTATATTATTTTATTACAAGTACTTACTTTTCAATATTTATGGTCACAAGTTAATATAATTTAAATTATGCTACCGACTCTTGCTTTATTACTCTAATTACACATTCAATTTAATTTTAACGTCACTCACACTGCAATATTGTTTCTTGTATCACGGCAACCGCACTTTAAAATACCTTAATTTGTCTACCATATAATCATTGTCTATTGTTTGCCTGTATTTCTTGTGTGTTTACTTGTTTGTGTGTTTTTGTTTTTTGCTGTTATTGAAAAAAAATGTCTCCGTTGTGGGATGAATAGAGTATAATCTAATCTAATCTAATCTAACATCAGCGCCCAGATGACCTTTGACCCCCGGGCCTGTTAATCTGTAAATCTCATATCAGTTTCTACTCCCATAATGCCTTTAATCTCTCCTCTTTCCACCCTTACGTACCTTTCCTTCCCTCCTTTCCTTCTATCTCTTCTGTTTCTAATTTCCTCCCTCTCTCCATCCCTTTCCTTTCTACGGAAGAGGATTAGGGCCACTGGTGAAAGATTCATGTGAGTTCTGACTTTAAACTCAGAATTCTGAGATTAAAATCAGAATTCTGAGAAAAAGTCTGAATTCTGAGATTAAAACTATTTCAAAAACACTTCCATTTGTTTCACCAAATGCTGTAAAAAGAAGTAAATTGGAAGCAGAAAGTGGGAGAAAATGCAGATTTATGACAATATGGAGGAGGAAAAAAAAAAGAGGAAGGAATCTGTAACAGGCGTAAAGGAAAGGTACGGAAGAGGATTAGGGCCACTGAAAAATGTATGTGAGTTCTGACTTTTTCTCAGAATTCTGACTTTAATCTCAGAATTCTGACTTTAATCTCAAAATTCTGACTTTAATCTCAGAATTCTGACTTTAATCTCAAAATTCTGACTTTAATCTCAGAATTCTAACTTTATTCTCAGAATTTAAAAAAGTCAGAATTCTGACTTTTTGAGAATTCTGACTTTAATCTCAGAATTCTGACTTTTTCTCAGAATTCTGACTTTAATCTCAGAATTCTGACTTTTTCTCAGAATTCTGACTTTATTCTCAGAATTTAAAAAAATCAGAATTCTGAGAATTAAGTCAGAATTCTGACTTTTTCTCAGAATTCTGACTTTAATCTCAGAATTCTGACTTTTTCTGAGAATTCTGACTTAATTCTCAGAATTCTGATTTTTTTAAATTCTGAGAAAAAGTCAGAATTCTGAGAAAAAGTCAGAACTCACATACATTTTTCAGTGGCCCTAATCCTCTTCCGTACCTTTCCTTTACGCCTGTTACAGATTCCTTCCTCTTTTTTTTTCCTCCTCCATATTGTCATAAATCTGCATTTTCTCCCACTTTCTGCTTCCAATTTACTTCTTTTTACAGCATTTGGTGAAACAAATGGAAGTGTTTTTGAAATAGTATTGAGTAAAAGTTGACATATTGCAGTCTGTGATTATCATCAACATCCATTCCTTTAATTTTAGTCTAAATAATTCCTAATTTCTGCTTTTCTAACTCAAACATTAGGTATAATTTCCTATAAATGAGGTTTATTGACCATAAATTCCAAAAATAACTGTAAAACTAAAGTTAATAAGTTAGTTACGTAGTGTTAAATGTCAAAAAGTGTTGAAAAAAGGGACAAAAACGTAAGAAAAAGTTTAAAACATCGATAATAAGCGTCGACAAAAGGGTTGATTTTCAACACGAGGGTTAAGGAACCAACCGCGGTTAGTAGGCACGGTTTATTACCAATAATAACGAATGAGGAAAAGCTTCTTCTTCTTTGTGTTTTTTTATTGCTGCCCTTTTGTCTTTGAAATCTCTCTCGGGTCTTCTTCTGTGGTATGCAGCCCCGCTGAGTCGCTCCCTCTGATGGCTCGCTGTAAAACCTGAAACTGGTGTGTGTTTGGCATTAAAACAGCTGACTCGCTCCCACACTGGACGACTCTGCAAGTGTGTGTGTGTGTGTGTGTGTGTCCTATCGGAGAGAACAATGTCTAAATGTGTGTGTGTGTGTGTGTGTGTGTGTGTGTGTGTGTTTTATGCTTGGAGCTAACTGCCAGCAGAGGAAACCACTTCAAAGACTGAGAGGCAGATGTGTTCCCTGCTTGTATTCAGTGTGTGTGTGTGTGTGTGTGTGTGTGTGTGTGTGTGTGTGTGTGTGTGTGTGTGTGTGTGTAGCATGAGCTAGCTGGATCAGCCTGCAAGTGTGTGAAGAATCAATAAAGAGTAAAAGAAAGAGAGAGAAAGGAAGAAAGACAGAGAGAGAAAGAGTAGGAGAGACAGAGAGAGAGAGAGTAGGAGAGACAGAGAGAGATAGAGAGAGAAAGAGAGACAGAGAGAGAGAGTAGGAGAGACAGAGAGAGATAGAGAGAGAAAGAGAGACAGAGAGAGAGAGAGAGAGAAAGAGACACAGAGAGAGAGAGAGAGAGGAGGGGGGGATCAGAGGAATGTGTGAAAGATTGATTTCCAGCAGCTGATGTTTCATCTCTGAGAGTTTAGCAGAATCTCCATCTTTGGTTTAAAAGCACATTCAGACGTCTAAAAAGAGGAATATTATAAAAATCATCTTTTGGAAATTTATCTTTAACGCCTTAATTAAAAAAAAAATAGGAAAACTCCGACCTTTAAGGACACCAATTTTCTTTGTGAATGAATAATGTTTTATAAATAAATAAATACAGGGGGCATAAGTATACACCCCCCTATGTTAAAATACAGGGGCATAAGTATACACCCCCCTATGTTAAAATACAGGGGGCATAAGTATACACCCCCCTATGTTAAAATACAGGGGCATAAGTATACACCCCCCTATGTTAAAATACAGGGGGCATAAGTATACACCCCCCTATGTTAAAATACAGGGGGCATAAGTATACACCCCCCTATGTTAAAATACAGGGGCATAAGTATACACCCCCCTATGTTAAAATACAGGGGGCATAAGTATACACCCCCCTATGTTAAAATACAGGGGCATAAGTATACACCCCCCTATGTTAAAATACAGGGGCATAAGTATACACCCCCCTATGTTAAAATACAGGGGGCATAAGTATACACCCCCCTATGTTAAAATACAGGGGGCATAAGTATACACCCCCCTATGTTAAAATACAGGGGGCATAAGTATACACCCCCTTATGTTAAAATACAGGGGGCATAAGTATACACCCCCCCTATGTTAAAATACAGGGGGCATAAGTATACAACCCCCTATGTTAAAATACAGGGGGCATAAGTATACACCCCCCCTATGTTAAAATACAGGGGGCATAAGTATACAACCCCCTATGTTAAAATACAGGGGGCATAAGTATACACCTCCCTATGTTAAAATACAGGGGGCATAAGTATACACCCCCCCTATGTTAAAATACAGGGGGCATAAGTATACACCCCCCTATGTTAAAATACAGGGGCATAAGTATACACCCCCCTATGTTAAAATACAGGGGGCATAAGTATACACCCCCCTATGTTAAAATACAGGGGGCATAAGTATACACCCCCCTATGTTAAAATACAGGGGGCATAAGTATACACCCCCCTATGTTAAAATACAGGGGGCATAAGTATACACCCCCCCTATGTTAAAATACAGGGGCATAAGTATACACCCCCCTATGTTAAAATACAGGGGGCATAAGTATACACCCCCCTATGTTAAAATACAGGGGGCATAAGTATACACCCCCCTATGTTAAAATACAGGGGGCATAAGTATACACCCCCCTATGTTAAAATACAGGGGGCATAAGTATACACCCCCCTATGTTAAAATACAGGGGCATAAGTATACACCCCCCCTATGTTAAAATACAGGGGCATAAGTATACACCCCCCTATGTTAAAATACAGGGGGCATAAGTATACACCCCCCTATGTTAAAATACAGGGGGCATAAGTATACACCCCCCTATGTTAAAATACAGGGGCATAAGTATACACCCCCCTATGTTAAAATACAGGGGACATAAGTATATATGTTAGGGAAAAAGAGATCTCAGAGACCTAGCTTTTGGTTTGGAAACTCTGGGGTTGCTTTGTAGTCTGGAAACGACGACGCACGTCAGTCTGACTGGAAGAACAGCATGTTCTTTCTTTCTGTCTTTCTTTCTGTCTTCCTTCCTTCCTTCCTTTCTTCCTTCCTTCCTTCCTTCCTTCTCGCCTGACTCCTAACACACTGTTGAATCTTGATTTCTCCCCTGGGAACAATCGCAGCTCAGACACACAGCTACTCATTAAAATATACATGAGCACCAAGTAGCTTACATCCCTGCATTCACACACACACACCCCCACACACACACAGAGACACACACACACACACAGACAGACACACACAGACACACACACAGTTGTATATGTAATCTAGAAAAAAATGTTCTTAGATTACAGAGCATGTCTCACCAGATTAGTAACCTAGTTCTTCCAATCTTTCTCTCACACACACACACACACACACACACACACAGTTTGCTGCATTGCACCGATGTAAACACAGCAGCTTCTGTGTTTACATCACCTCGGCTCCTTTCGCTCCGTAATACGTTATACTTAAAATAAAAATGAGAACGTAGCAGATGTACGGCCACGAACACAGAAAGCAGCTGACCGCTCACATACACAACAGAACAGAGTAACATTAAAATATATTAAAGTTCTGATAAATTAAATTTATAAAAATACAAACTTAACATATGAAACTTAAAGTCCTTTGAACAAAAACACATTAACAAAAAAATAAGCAGTGTTGCCAACAGGGACGTTGTAGAGCGTCCTCTGGTGGACAGACTGTGCAACACCATCACTAACAGGGACGTTGTAGAGCGCCCTCTGGTGGACAGACTATGCAACGCCATCACTAACAGGGACGTTGTAGAGCGTCCTCTGGTGGACAGACTATGCAACGCCATCACTAACAGGGACGTTGTAGAGCGTCCTCTGGTGGACAGACTATGCTACGCCATCACTAACAGGGACGTTGTAGAGCGTCCTCTGGTGGACAGACTATGCTACGCCATCACTAACAGGGACGTTGTAGAGCGTCCTCTGGTGGACAGACTATGAAACACCATCACTAACAGGGACGTTGTAGAGCGTCCTCTGGTGGACAGACTATGCAACGCCATCACTAACAGGGGCGTTGTAGAGCGTCCTCTGGTGGACAGACTATGCAACGCCACCACTAACAGGGACGTTGTAGAGCGTCCTCTGGTGGACAGACTATGCTACGCCATCACTAACAGGGACGTTGTATTCTGATGAATTAATATTTTAAAAAAAGATACCGCTAGATCGGGAAATCCTAATAATATCGGACGATAATATCGGCCCGGCTGTGGTTGTTTTCTGTTAAAATATTAAAAAATATCTGGTCATGCCAGATGTAATTATGTAAAATTTGACCCCTTTTTAAAGTGTCTATATCAAAAATATGTCTTTATTTCAACCAAACGGGGCTGAACGGGCTGTAATTATGCATCAACACACGTTTCTCTGATCTTAACTAGTCATAATTCATAATTTCTGGGTCTTTAAACAAAAAAAAGGAGGCAGAATTTAACATGAGATACTTTTACTGACAATGACTTCCACAAATAAGTGTAAAACTAGCGGTGATAAGTTGGAATGACGTTGGCTAAGAAGATGTAACACAGAGTGAGGTGATAATTCATACTTTATGCTCAGGTTTTACTGGCATTCTTCAAGTGTCGTCTTACAACGCCGTAAAAAAACGCTGTCAGGACGGACACAATGAGGAACAGGTGGTCTGATGTCCCGGCTACACACACATGCAGGTCTACAGGTCAGTGGGACCCCCACCAATGGGGACGCAGCGCTGTGCCGTTGCCATAGCGAGGTAGCAGACGGAGAAGAAGACAGGTCCGAGCTGCTTCCTGTTTCTGTGTCTTTGACCCTCATGTTGTCCTCGGGTCAAATTGACCATTTTTCATCTATTGGGACCATTGGGCTGTGGGACCATTGGGCTGTGGGACCATTGGGCTGTGGGACCATTGGGCTGTGGGACCATTGGGCTGTGGGACCATTGGGCTGTGGGACCAGTGGGATATGGGACCAGTGGGATGTGGGACCAGTGGGATGTGGGACCATTGGGCTGTGGGACCATTGGGCTGTGGGACCATTGGGATGTGGGACCATTGGGCTGTGGGACCATTGGGGTGTGGGACCATTGGGATGTGGGACCATTGGGATGTGGGACCATTGGGCTGTGGGACCAGTGGGATATGGGACCAGTGGGATGTGGGACCAGTGGGATGTGGGACCATTGGGCTGTGGGACCATTGGGCTGTGGGACCATTGGGATGTGGGACCATTGGGATGTGGGACCATTGGGCTGTGGGACCAGTGGGATGTGGGACCAGTGGGATGTGGGACCAGTGGGATGTGGGACCAGTGGGCTGTGGGACCAGTGGGATGTGCGACCAGTGGGATGTGGGACCAGTGGGATGTGGGACCATTGGGCTGTGGGACCATTGGGCTGTGGGACCAGTGGGATGTGGGACCAGTGGGATGTGGGACCAGTGGGATGTGGGACCATTGGGCTGTGGGACCATTGGGCTGTGGGACCAGTGGGATGTGGGACCAGTGGGATGTGGGACCATTGGGATGTGG
>JAQOOF010000662.1:0-20810 GCA_029931835.1 Etheostoma nigrum | reverse complement strand
GTTAGGTAAGAAAGGGGGAAGACAACCCTGGACCTCTGCGTTGAGACATAAACCTCTCAGTACACGTGTGTGTACCCGCTCTACCACTGAGCCAACCCGGCCACCCATCAAGACCATATTTAAAAACCTTTTCACTGGATTCTCAGTTTAAAACAAGTTAGATGGAGACATTAAAATGTAAGTCAGAGACAGCGTTTTCACAGAGCTGAAGTTAGCTTAGCTTTAAAATCTGCAAGTGACACTTGTCATTTCTAGAAATGAGAACTTTTGTATAAATGTGCCTGACATCAGGGACTCATTGTTTAAAAAAGAAAAAAAGAAACGTATGTGTTTTGAGTGGTTAATCTTTCATCATCATTGTGTGAGAACAGAAGGCTAGACTCACTTAGCAACAGCAACTAAGTGGGGCGGGGCTGGTGAAACAACTGCCGTTAGACATTTTAAAATTCTTTCACACAAATTCTTTACCAAAACAAGGCTCAAAATAAGAAAACATTTTTTTTTAAATCAACTACTTGATTTTTACTTGAACTACTTATATACACTATTTAAAAAAAAATCAACTTATATTTAAAAAAAAAAAACAATAAACTACTACTACTTTTTCCCCATCATTGTCAGTTGTTGGTTATTGATGAGTTTCAATTGTTCTTTGAGTTCAGCTGTTGCACATCGCTTTGATCATAACAAGTGAATTTAAATAAACCATGACCAGGTCAAAAACTAAACCTTGCAACAACATAAAAAGAACGCCAGCAAATTACACTCACTGAGAGTTTCACCTCACAGTTTCCACTCTGTCAGGAAGAGCTACTTGCAGTCGTCACTGTGGTGGTGTCTTGTGGCATAGAGGACCAAGACATGATAGTTTTCACACACCATTTTCACACAAACTAACTGCCACTGTTTTTCCCCTCTTTGAATAAACCCTGCTGAGTTTTGCTTACTGCAGAATAAGCCTTCAGCCATACTGTTGCCAAAACAAAAAACTAGCCTATAAGTTTCCAGACAGATGGTTCAATGGGAGCAGAAGGCAGGGTCAAATCACCAGTAGCAGATGACATATGACTTATCAAACTGCTGACATTTTCTGACCAAGTCTAGAAAGAAATGTCATGAGCAATAAGCACTGAGTTCAAACGCAAGAGAAACAGGATATGACATTCGGTCTTATCTGTTTACATAAATGCTAATGTGTGTGTACTTACATAATTTCTCAGTGTTTATCTTAGAATTTCATTCATTCATTCATATTTATTATACAGGAAAGTTAAAAAGTAACATTACATTACAATGTTAAACGGGCCTGACTCAGTTGAAAACTGGTTTGCAGCAGGTTCCTGTTTTGTGCTTGTCCAAAATGTTTTTTTCAATTTTAAACGTGATTTGTGGGCCAAAGATTTTAAATTTAAAGGACACGCTTCCCCCTTTTTTTTTAATTAACTTTGCAGCCCTTGTGATATTCTATGCAATAGCAGATGGTAAAGCAATACGCCTCTTTAGAAAATTTGGATTGGCATTTTCCAAACATCTTCTGACACTCAAAAGGGCAAACAATCGAGAAAATAATTAGCAGATTAACTGATCATGAAAATAATCATAGTTGTAGCCCTGACGGTGCCTGCCCAGTGTACGCGACCTGACTGGCAACATTTATACTCATTTATTGTGTATGGGAAGGGGCTAATGCGCTGCACAAAGAATGCTGGGATACCTGGCGAGTGGACCAAGTCACAAGCGACCGGCGGATGTGTGTTGTTTTTTTTGTGATCACATTTTTTTTTATTTAAAAGAGCCAAACAAAAGTGGAGGAGACAGGTTTATATGTATTTTTCACGTACAGTGGGAAGGCACCATTAGATCATTTGTGTCATGAAATTTGTTCTGTCCTTGTTCGTTATTCAATGTGGCAGAAACATTGGTTGACTCAATACTTGGAAACACAGATGTACTCTATGCAGGTGTGATGCTATAATGTTTATTTAACACTGACAATTGTTGTGTGTGTTGTGTGTGCAAAAGGCCACAGGCAAGTGCAACTCCACGCATGGTATAACCAGCTGACAGACAATGTAATCTTGTAACACCGTGAACGTCGCTTCTGCCTTCGCTATGTGACCCTTTATCAGCTTTAACGGCACTTTGCAAGTTTGCCAGATTGTGTAGTCACTACACAATCTGGCAAACTTGCAAAGTGAACTACAGATCCACTACACTGTAGTGGATCTGTAGTTTGAATGAGACAGCGGTAATGGACAATTCCGCTTCCAACCTGTAGGGGGACCGAAGAGGAAAAGTGCTTTGGTGTTGCTTTAAGGTATGCAGTAAAACATCCTGTATTGGCCCATCATGGGACTTTGTGGTCACTATGTGAGCTTAGTCACCAGCACTCTGTTAAAAGTCTAATTCAGCCTGCTTGCTTCCTGAAACAAGGGACCACAAAGACTTTCTGACCTAACCCTGCTTTTAGACTTCTTCCTACCCTTAAGGTTCACAGAAATGCCTTACAACTTCTTCTTTTTCTAAATTTAATTTGTTTCAAAGGGGCTTTATTTGAATGATGAAAGTTTCAATAACAATTTTGCCAAAGCATCAAAATACAATTTGTCCAAATATTTGGACAGAACACAATAAACATTACAAACATTAAAGTGTTTTTTGCCTTTCCTTTGTGTATCTTTTTGTGCATATTGTAGGTTTACAAAGTGAAAAAGCCCAACGTCTACCACAAAGGGACTTCTGATCTCCAACAGAAAACATTGTTCACCAACTGCTCCAAACAGCTCTATTGTAGTCCAAGACTTTACTTCTGTGACAAATGTGCGTCAATTTGTTACACGTTATAATGCTCGTCTAGCTGCTAGCGTAGCACGCCCTCATACTCATAATGGCTAGTAGTCCTTACCTAGCTACTGCACATGTGTGACTCCCAACAAAGATGGAACAGAAATGCGATATCTCACTTTGTAGCTAAAACAGAGCTCAACACACAGGGTGAAAAGAGGAGCTGCAGCAATGTGCAGTACGACAATTAAACCATGTAAACCTATTCTGGTCCAACCTATAAATACAATTATGAACCTGAAAATGAGCATAATATGAGCACTTTAACATCTCTCTCTCTCTCCACTCCCAACCCTAAACATGTTAGGCTATATAACCCACAGGGCAAAGAATTATGTTGACAAAATCCCCGCCAAAAAGAATCTCTTTCGACATTACCAAAAAAGTCTTTCCTGTTTGCTATCTGGCTGTAGCTCCCTCAGCCACAGTTTAACCCAAATCATAGAAATTCCTTTAATGCACAAAAGATTGGACATGACAGAAAATGAGGTAAAGATAACAGGGGAGAAGAGACACAGGGATGGAAAAGAGAGAGACAGGAACAAACACAGCTGTCCAAAGACTGCAATGTCAATCCCAAAGGTGTTTACTGTACTGTACCTTAAAGGTCTCTGGGTTCCTGCGTTTTAAAAGCCCACTAATGGACTAAGGTGGAATAATTGTTGTCATGGAGATCTTGTGAGAAAGGCAAGAGTTCCGTTATAAAAGATGGTGTCAGCAAAATGTAACATATGGAGAGCCACATCATTTTCACAGCTGCTGTAAGTAGGCTATCTTTAATAACTAAACCACCAGTTAGATACTGAGTGTCAAGTAGGGCTGCAGATATAGATATTGCATCATACATAATCGGTATTTTCTCAATTAATCAATTGTTTAGACTATGAAATGTCAGAAGATAGTGAAAAATTCCCCAACTTGAAGTCTTCAAATTGCTTGTTTTGTCCAGCCAACAACAATATATTTACTTTACTGACATAAGTGATCGACAGTGTGCAGGAGTGTTCTTTACAGTCAGAGTTTGTGATCCAACACAACTCTCTGTACCACTTTCTGCAGGGCAGGAATTATAAATAAATAATAATACAAAATGTGAAGGAAAAAAACAAAATTCCTCACAATATATCACCATTTATGTTATACAGTCATGGCATATTGCATGTCTTGTTGCACAACCTTCTGCTATCTTTCCTTTTCACTGCTACAGTACACCACCAGTATTTGAGATACATAATGCTGCTGTGGTAATATATATATATACAGTTATATATATATATATGGAGATACAAGATCTACAGTAGAGCTACTGATTACTGAACACCCCCTATGAGATCTGTAGCATACTGTACTGTCACCATGAATAAGGAGACACTGATGAACGCCTCTGAAGAAATCCTCCCTGGGTGTAGGTGGCATTGAGCCCTCCTAGATTCATTCGAGGCAGCAACTTCCACTCTTACGTAATCCCTGTTACACAACACAGAGCTACTGCGGGCTTGTGACCTGAACAACCAGCGGCAATCTTCACCTGTCACCGACACCTGTCAATCATTTGTGCATCAGAGTGTTTTTAAATAGCCTGTAACAACAGGAGTGTCTGCTGAAAGGATGACTCGGCAGGAAAACATGACATTGTTGTAAATTGGAGTTTTCCCTTACTTGTCTGGTATTGTTTTATCTCTTCATGCAGTGATAAAACTATGATGTGATCAGACAGGTAAAGTTTAAAAGGTTAAAGGGGCCTTTATTGCCATTTCTAAGCACACACAGAGAAACAAAATTGATCCTCATAATGTGCTCAACAGATAAAATTAACAAGGGAAACAAAACACATAAATAAATATAAAAATAAGGATACATTAGTATGTAAATGTACCTGAGAACATTTCTCTTTGCCTTCAGGTTCATCACAATATGTTTGCGCATATCCAAAAACCAGTTGATATCCAAGTCTTTCATAATGTTTAAAAGTAGGTGGGTTTTCCAACCACATTATTTCATACTGGATATTTTTACCTGACGATGTTACAGAAAACAATACATACAATATATTTATTGGAGATTCTACTCCTAATAGACAAAAAGATGATCACAGTTGCCTGTCTAAGGCTCAACCCTCCAACAGTACAGCAATGGAAAGAAAGGATTAAAAATGGCTATTTAATGGAGACAATCACAGCAAAACTTCAGGTAAAAATTGACTTTTTTAAGAGGTCTCCAATCATACAGAATTGACCAAGTTTGCACCAAAAATGAGCAAGTATCATGAGACTGGGCTTGGAGTTAAATAATTATCCTATCATTGTCATAATTCTGAGAAACATACTTTGTCATAACCTATATATGCTTTATATAATTTTTCTTAATCTGTATATGCTGTCTGGAATAAAGTGAAAAAGTATGTGTGTTTTCCCTTGCTTTCTTTATTTTGTTTGTGTACAACCATAGCAACCATAGCAATGTACAGAGCTGTCCGTAGGCCGTATACTGCAGAAAAAAACCCAAGTGAGACGCACATTCCGAATGTGCTGTATACATGTCCAAAGAATTCCTTTACAAGCCGAATAATACAGGATTATCCCACGTTTTAACTACAAAAAATGCTAAATTTGGGAAAAGATCTTATTAAGAATATGTAGACTGAAAATGCTGTTTACGTGACCTGTATCAAATTCGGAATAATGTCATATTGTGCGTGGAATATTTGTGTGTGCATGTAAACTGTGGGCTCCTCCCTGAAAATAGTCTAATTTCTGAGTCTGATGAAGACTTGATTTCTAAGTGTTTTTAGCTACTAAATAAACAATATTACTTGCATCTGGGTGGCGCTCTATTATTTTATAATTATTAACATGACCTGGTCTAAAGTCAACCACAAGTTTTACCTCTAAGAAACACTGCAGGCAAGATCAACATTATGACACAGTGTCAAGTGTTTGAACAAGAAGCTAAAGCAGAAGAACTTGTTGTATTTTAATATTACCTGACAGACTGTGAGCTGTAATAAAAAAACAACAACATGTTTTCACCTAAATATAAACTTTATTTTTAGATTGCAATTTGTCTGGGCAAAAGTTTTGATATTCAATTACCCCCTCCTCTTAAACTTCAATAATGCTGAATAAGTTCTTCACTCCTAACACAAAATAGCTTCTTCTGTAACCAGCCAAACCAGACTTAACCCTATGTTTAAAATTGGAAACAGTGAGCATTTGTGAAACCCTTCTCCTCCCTTCCTCTTTCCCAAGAGCCCAAAATAAGAAAACAAAACAAAACCATGCCCTAATTTGATATTGTGTCAAGGCCACAATATTATCTTGGACAAAAATAAAGGATGTGAAACTCTATAAGTTTCTGGAAGCCACACAATGATGCTAATATCATGAGTTAAAATTGTCCCAGTCAAGCTCCATGCTAATGGCTAATGGGGTCTCAGAAGAGGTGGCGATCAATATGGTTATGTTTGGTGTCCTTCTGGGGGACAGCTCACATTTCACTGGTCACTTTCAAGGGGACAAATAAAAACATGCCTGCTGCCTGCAGTCCTAATGAGATGGATATAGGGAGCTATTAATGG
The DNA here is from genome assembly GCA_029931835.1 of Etheostoma nigrum. Classification (NCBI taxonomy): domain Eukaryota; kingdom Metazoa; phylum Chordata; class Actinopteri; order Perciformes; family Percidae; genus Etheostoma; species Etheostoma nigrum. The sequence goes on along the minus strand of JAQOOF010000662.1, from coordinate 14,389 downwards.
AATTGAGTTGTTGATAAAACTGACAAGCAACGAGTTGAGAAGTTTCTCCTAAACAGAGCAACAGTGATATGTCTGTCTGCAAGAGATAACCTCTTAAATAGGCTTAATGACCAACCATATTAGCCTTTACCTGCCATTTTAACGCTGCTACAGTGACCATTTGACTTTCAGGCTGGCTTTAAATCTTGACCATGCACCAATGCATTAATACAGCACTTCTGAGCCCCATACTTGGTCCAATGAGTTTCTGTGTGACCACTTTGGTTGCAGCAATGTGTACTCTGGTCTAGAACAACAAAGGATGTGGCCTAGCCTCTCTTCAGCTTTCTAACTGTGAGAAAGCAGCAATAAACCTCACTTCATAACAGAAGAATAGCACTTGTGAACATTTCCTCCACACGTTTATCAGGAAAGGCATATTACAACCGAGCAACAGACGATGTACACGGGATGGAAAAAGGTGTTTTATTAAATATATGAAAGACAGAGAGAAAATAAAAAGGGAGACAAAGGGACAGAAAAAAATGCCAAACTCAGATGTCCATGGCTAGTTTGTGTTTAAGCTTCAATCGGCATAGTATTGTCTTCACACAATGATATGCCAGTAAAATTCCGTGTTTATGGCTTCATTAAAAACCATCTATTCTTACTAATTACAGTCATTTCACTGCAATACGTCAAATGCAGGATCATTCTACACAACCTTGGAGGTGAGTAGACTTTGCAAAAGGTGTTTGCCTTTAATGCTGGAAACATGTAGGCAATTTATGTAACAAGTAGCCATTCAGCTGTCATGAACAAGGTAACTTTAAAAAAACTTTGAATGTAATGCAGGCACATTAACGGTTCCAATATATCACTGTCACTACCATGTGGCGTAATAAAGAGCATCTTGCATATATTGGCACAATATATAAGGTTGGGCATCGTTTGGATTTAAACAATTCTGATTCCAATTCTTCCTTTCGGTTACGGTTCTTATTGATTCTCGATTCTGATTCTTTGAGGGGTGGAGTTGAAACGTCACATTTTTATTTCACAAATAAGAGGAAGGTGTTATTTTGATTTAATGGTGGGTTGCAGTTTTACAGGGCTTTTTCTATGTAAAATAATGCCCCAGAGCGCTGCGTACTGCGCTCCATGGATGCGACACAAGCGCCTGCTGCTACGGAAACCAAAACTTGCGCATATTGAATTTGGATCCGATGATTGGATTTGAAACCAAATCTTCCAAACGATTCCATTAAAGAAACAATTCCAAATAGGAATCAGTTCTTGATGCTAAACCCTAACAATATAGCAACTAAAAGGTATAGTAGTATGAGTGGTTACATGAAGATCCTGCTTGCACTTTTAACCGTTTTTTGTGATTTACTTTTCCTATAAATAGAAAAAAAATTAGAAATGCATTCCTCGCTTACATAATGACAAAGGGTGAAAGGAATCTACGCATGAAAATAAAACAAACTCAACTGGACAAAAACAGCCTTAGTCCACTAAAAACAAAACGAGATCAAAGTAATTTTGGATTCAATATGCTACACGCTGCTCTCTTTTCATCTGCTGCATGTCCTGGCTTTCCCGTCTGCTTTGTTTCCAGTCTGTGGTGAGGCTCTGTTTCACAGCTCCCTGACATCTTTCCTCAACACTGTGCCCGCAGCAACTGCGCCCGGTCTTCCATGTGTGGTATCAAATCAGGGTTTCTTATCTGTGGTTGAAGGCTGGGCTTATCACACCAGACTGTTTAAATGCTTGCTTTGCCTTATTTGGGCTGTGTGTGGCCTATGTGGCAAGCTTGATTTGAGCTGACTGGGAAGTTTGTGCCCCACTGCAGCCTAAATAGTCAGCCCCCCCCCAGTGTTGTCTTGTGTGGACTGAATGGGCCCAGTGTTTGTAGGGGGAGCCAAATGATAAACCAAGATGTCAACAGGCAAGAAACCATGTACCTAGTCATTTAAATACTGGACACCGCAGGGGACTCTGACTGGTGGATGAAGAGATTATTTTCCCACCCTGATTTGAGAGTCATGTGATTTTAGGAGGTTAGAGCACTGGGACTGAACATAATGCATGGAATGAGAAGGCTTAGTTCACAGCATCCTCTGTATAGGTCCATCCCATTTTTATATGGTGTCCTACATGGCACTGTTGGTAGGGATTCTCAATTTCCAGTTGTCTGTGATTGTGAAGATTTACGTTTCATGTAATTTAATTCCCATCAGAAGTAAGCAATTGTGCCACATTCCCACACGGTAAACAGCAGTGAGAGCTTCCCTCTGAACACAAATGCTACAATGCTGTGCCTCTTGCATAACAGTGTTGCCCTTCGTGAGAGTGACATTTAGCCACACAATGAGAACAATCATTGGGTAAGGGTCATGTAGGATGGCCTAGATTAGTCTAACATTGACTTTCTGTGCAAAGACAACTAAACTTGTGGACAATCATTTGTAAAGGATTTAGCTGCAAATGTTATTTTTGCGCCAGTAGCTGGAGGGATTTTTGCAGTTCCTAGAACATAATGTTAAAGAATCCTTTTTTTCTCGTGTTGTGACTGGACCAATTTGGGGATTTTTTATTTCCTCTGTCCACAGTTCCTCTAACTCTTTCAGCTCTTCCTTCAGGGCAGGGTCTTTTCCCTTTTCGCATAGTGCTGGTTATAATAACAAAAGGTCAGTTCCTATGGCCACTTGGCCAGTGTGAATGCAAATGGTGAAAAAAGGTTTTGGGAGAAGAGTAGTTAGTAGAAGTGTTTAAAAGTGGACTGTTTCTATAAATATGTTCCTGTAACTACTTGGTCAGAAAGAGGCTAATGTTGTGATCGACAAGCCAGGTAGGACATTCTCTTTCTCCAGCGCACTAATAATACTATGTATGTATTACCCCGTAAATGGAAACTTAAACACAGCCAAACAGGTGCCGCCCATTTGATTAGGCAGGCGGGACCAACCCAACAGAGGCAGCAGCATGTAAACTGATTCCCAAATGTAAACACTACCTATTTGTTTTGCAAGGTGACAATGCTAGAAATACAACCTGACTGCTACCTGCTATTGACAAGTATAACAATTCAAATGGCCTGAAACAAATAAAATTGTTAATCTTGTAACGGCCAGCAAACACACTTATTTCTTTACTTTAAAACATGTGGATTGAACCTCAGACAAACTTGTGGTAGAAAGTAAGGTTTGGAAACCAGATTTATGATCCCACAAGTAGCATTTTGTTTCATGTTTAATATATTGTAAAGTGTATTTGTGGTGAATTTGGATTGACTGGAACACTGAAATTATGAAACATTTCAGTAGTAGATGAGTGAGATTTGTCTCCTTGTGTTGTTCTCGAATTTGAATTGTGTGTACCTTTGTTCTTCAGTTTAATTTTGGGTTTATTCTGACTATATCTTTCATTTGAAACCATCTTGCCTTTAGTCCAATTTTTCTATAACAATAGTTTTTTAATAGACTAGAAGAAATGAAACTACCCATTAAAGGTTGGTGTCATGATTTCATGAATCCTGTGAAAGCAACCTCATACAAAATGATAAATCAGTGAGTGACAAATATATACAATGTACAGTGTTGTTATTTTACCTTTCTGGACATGGATGATGTCTGGGTAGTTTGCCAGATGTCCTTGGTATAGAGCTAACAAGTCCATGATCGGGTCAAGATCCTTTCTGGGCTGCTCAGCAAAATACTCTCCAATGGCTTCATACGCCTCCCCAGTGAAGGAGATAGCCTGGTTGAGTCCAGTAGAGTACGCCTGCTGGTCCATTTCAAAGGCTTGACTGAGGACCCTAAATGACAGCCCCACTTTCTGATACTCCTTCTTAAAGCCAGTGATCTGCTTGCGGGCAAACTCATTGACGGTGGCATTGAGCTGCAAGGCGCTGTCGTCCATCCTTTTGGTGAAAGTCTTGAATCCGTCAATTTTGCTCTCCACCTCCTGAAAGTCGAGCGGAGCCGCAGGGGGGCTGATAGTGAGAAAAAAGTTGGCTCCAACCATCTCGTCCTTCTCCGCCTTCCTCTTACCCTGCTTCCAGGCCTTCTCGTCTGTACTGTTGCAGGTGAGGAAGTGCTGGAAGACATCACACCTGGCCAGGACAGGGTGACTGGTCATGTGGTTCATCCACCATATGAGGCCTTTCCTCCTCTTGGAGATGAAGTCTTCCTCGAAGCGCCCTGTGGCCTGCTTCTCCGGGATGTGTGGCACTGAGATGACAGGGAATTTTTCCACCAGCCGAGCATACAGCCAGTCAAAGTGCTTATACCTCCTGTTCACCTGGTTCTGTGTGTGTGTGGGGGTCAGCTTATAGGAGATGTAGCTTTTCATGCCCTTGAACTTGGTCTGTTTAGTGGGGTCGTCAATTGTACAAGCAAATGGGTACGGGTTCTCTTGCCACTCAGGACCATACTGACCCAACACCACACAGATCTTATCCCCATCCTTAACAAAGCCTGAAGCCTCTCCGAGCACAAACGCCTCTCCTCCTGACTTCACAAAGGTTGAAAACCTGTTCAGGTTTCTACTGACCGTGGCAGAGCTCTTTGCTTGCTGTGCATTACCTCTTGCCATTGAGGATGTTGACACTCTGTAAGTAGATGGCCCATTACCTTCAAAGTCGTGATACCTTCCTCCTACAGTCCCTGGCTCATCTGCAACAGTGGAGCTGTCATCCCAGTCATCATCCCAGTCATCCTCGCTCCCTTGGCTGGCCTGCTGGTAAGTGTGCTGCTGCTGCTGTGGTTGTGTTGGGGCTGAGAAAGTGGCGAAACTAGGCGCAGACGGTTTAGAAGAGTTCTCAACTTTATTCTGAGGCTTATACGAGCCGTCCAAACCTCCGGGTGGGATGTTGGCGTATCGGGAGTCCGGGTGAGTGTCCCCAGATGTGCTGCTGCAGCTGTTGTTGTTGAACGTGGAGGCGACGTCGTTCCTCAGGATCTCCACGTAGGAAGCGGGGAACAGTCCCCTCTCCCCTTTGCTATTCGTCCCCTCAAACCAGCCATCGATGTCCTGTTCGCTGTACAAAGTTAGGATTTCGTTCTCCCTCACCGACACCTCCCCGGGGTTTTCAGAGTTGAAGTCGTACAGCGCCCTGGCTCTGAGCGCCATAATTCACCAACAGCTGGAAGAAGACAGCGGGATAACTCGTGACTGGCTGGCCGGGGCAGGAGGGAAGCGCAGCGGGCAGCCGGGCTAGCTCAATCAGCCCACCCGAAACTAATGTTACTCTTCAAACTGCGCGTACAAACTTCTCGCAGTGTGAGAAAAAAACATCCTGTTTACATCCCTTTATGCGCGGTCCTTGCTCTTGGTCAAACCTGAGAGCAAACGGAGGCGTTTTTTAAATCCAGAGGTTGCAGTTTATGAAACCGCAGCGAAGGTATTTTCCGCTACAACAACACTAATCTGAGCTCCTGTAGTCTCCCTCCGATCCGAGTAGGACGCTCGCTTCTGCCTGCAGCAACAGCACGTCGACCAGGCTGAATAATCGAGGGCGGAGCTACAAGATGCTGCAATCCACCCAGACAACATCAACCGCCTGAGAGTGCAACGATAAAGCTCTTCCATACGTGTCGAGTGCTTCATAATATAAAAACATGGCACAGACGTGCCTCACCAGCCTATGAGATCGGTTAGTTGCATTTAAGAAGAGGTGATACCTCAGTACGCTGCTACTGCTAATAACTTGCAAGCAGCATTCTCTCTGCTATAAAAGTCCTGCATTCAAGATGGGACATAATACAAAAGCACAAAAATCTAAATATACTTAAAGTACCAAAATGTAAAAATACTCATAATGCAGAATGGTCTATTTCAGAATAATATATATTATATTATTGGATTTTAATTATTGGTGTATTAATGTGTACATCACTTTAATGTTGCAGCTGGTGAATGTGGAGCTAATTTGAATTACTTTACATACTGCTGGGTATCTTAAGTTAGACATGGGCATGACAGAATGACTCTTATAATAATATATCATAATTTATTAGTTGATTTATATTTTGTATGACTAAACATTGAATTTGCAATTTAATTTCAATTTAATATCAATTTTAGGTTACTAAATACTAAATACTTCAATACATTTCAGAGGCAAAACATAGTACTATTCCACTAGTTTTACTCCACTGTGCTACATTTATCTGACACTCGTAGTTACTAGGTACTTTTCAGATGAAGAGTCTGCCCAAAACCCCTATTGAGCCTAATAAGCCTATAATATACAATGCATGGTTATAGATAACTACCCTATGCTTAATAAAGTAGCCTATTCAAAATTAGCTCACCTCGACAAGCTACAACAGGATAATGCTGCTTACATGTCGATGCATCACACATGACCTAACTGTAAAAACTGGTGCATTAACATTATATATACCAGTGAAAGGGCTCATTTTTCTGCATAATGTTTTACTTTTGATTTAACCTTTCATTTAATTTTATAGAATATGTCTATAAAACCAAACAATGTGTGTTTTAAAGAGCCGCTAACTAACTCATGACCAACTAACTAACTCATGCTTTAAATAAAGAGTTTTATGTACAATGAACTATATGCATTGCATAGGCTTTTGCACCCCACTGAAATAAATCTAAACTGAAAGTTCTTTTTTAAAATATAGGCTAAAAAGTTACATTACCTAAGTTTGTACTTGTATTTTAGGACTCATTTTTAATGACCACACACCACACAGAGACAGATATGCACAACTTAAACCACCAATATGTTTTGTTGACCATTTCCTCTATGCTGGACAACACAACAAGGCCTGTAATAATAATCTGCCATTTACTCTAGTAGATACTGCCCCCTTGTGGCTATTTCTGTTTTTTCATAGAGGAGGTTTTATACTTCTTCACATTAGGTACAAATAATTATAATGGTAAGAGTAAAAATCTGAATGAAGACAATTTTTAAAGTTTGGTTAAAATCTTTATTGGGAATGCTAATCTAATTAATTGAATAGTTTCTTAAATTACTCAAAGATTTTAATGATGCACATGACCTTATTGCTGTTGCAATTTTACCTCAGTAAGCAAAGACATTGCATTAAAATTGAAATGTGAACAAGGATATGCTATGATATGCCAGTGCAGGACTTAATGATAATTTAAATAATGAGGCTACCGGTAGCACAGGGGGTAACGCAGATTGACCATAAATATTATGGGTGTTCCATAACTCCTTCTGTCCACTTTTTAAAATGGCCTTGAGCAGCCCTTGACACTGAACTCCAAATAACATGTGATGTGTGTGTATGGAAAAAAATGTGAGTAATAAAAACACTCTTTCAAAAGATGTATGCAAACCTCAGTTTCACTTTCTACAACCATAGCATTTTACTAGAGGCCAGCAGAGGTCTCCCCTCTCCCATTTAACTGGGTCAGCTATCCGGACAAAGACAACACTACAACTGTATACCTTTCATACATGCATATTCTGTATATTAAAGTAAATGCCTTCTTGTGTCTTGTCAACATCTGCCATTCATGTGCAGAGGACATCCAGTTTCTACTTAACTATGTTCAGGGAGTTTTCCAGCACGTCTCATGAAATATTGAAGAGGAGTGTGGTCTCCAGGGAACAGGAATCACATCAGTATGCAGTTTGCATCACAGTTGCAGACTTGTGATATATACTGTTCCCCTAATCATAATTATAAAATATAATTGTTTTGTCTGGTATCTGTGTTTGCTTCCCACTAGATAATGCTAGCTAATTTATTTCCTCTTAATTTGTTCCTATCTTGTGTGATGGCTTTTTCAAGACCAAAGGTTTTTTTTCTATGGAGACTATTAATGGGAGAGATGCAAGTACTGTCATATCTCTCTCTTTAGTTTAAGTTAGATTTCTTTTATGTAGCTCTTTGGAGAGAAAAACAGCAGAACACTACAAGAATACTGGAAGTGTAGCTTACATAAAAAAACTAGGATGACACACATGCTGTTCTGACACTTTATACACTTTAACACTTCACAAGGTTTTGTATTCATCAGAGAAACACACATCCTTTCCTCTATTCTCTGTATTCTGTCTGTAACATCTCTTTGTAAGGCCTATGTGCTTCAGAGGAACGTTTTTTTTTTATTTTGAACTGTGACTGTGCTATCCCCGTTCATTCATTATGTCTTGTGTAATGTATTATGTCACAGATTGTTGCATTTTGTGCTGCTTTAAGCTTAATAATACTGTGGGAAATTGCAAATGCATGAATGTATAGGTCAGAGTCTTTAGTTGGGTAATGTTTACTTGTTCCAAATGGAAAATAGAAGCAATTGTGATTCAATACAGAGCCACCTAGTGGTGTATAATGTAATTACTTTTTGTACTATGATAACATTATTTCTGTAATTTGAACTTCTGTAAATTCCTGTAGGAAACAACCTAATATAGCTATTTTTGAATGTTACTGAACATTATTTGATGATTGATTTACATTCTACTGTTTTATTGCATTTTTATGTTTTTGCTTGCTGCCTTTAATTTGTTAGTCTAAATGTTTTTTAATACATTTGGATGCAATACAAGTTTATTATTACAAGTATCATGCCATATACTATATATATATATGTGTATGTGTGTGTGTGTGTGTATACACACAAGGAATTTGACTCCGGTTTGTTGTAGCGCTCTATGTACTTACACAGTAGACATACAGCCACAAAAAACAGGGACACAAAGCTAAGCAAAGGTAAATATAAACATTTGACCACTATGTACAGATATGTGTTTATAAAAAAAGTGTATATAAATATACCCATTCACATGCATAAACATAAAGTACATATACACATACATACACACATACATATGTATTTGACAGGTTTTACATGTTTACAGTATGTATTTAACACTATAAAAATGTAGCCCATGGTTTACTTGAAAAGTGGAGGATTTGTAAACAGGCATATAGCCTACATATATATTAGCAATGCTGCCAAATTACCAGAAAGTCTGCCTTCTCCCCTTGAAAACCCCACTGCCACACCTCTACTATGTTTTATGATTGAACCCTGTCGATCTGGACATTGGTGTTACATCACTGATAAAAGGACAAAGTCCTCTCCTCTACTGGGTAATGTGAGGGGGAGTATTATTATTAGGCTACTATTAATAATAATCACAATTGACACATTAGATCCACAACTTATTTCGAAAATACTATTTAAAATACATATGTCCGCTGCTATGGAATTCCTAGTTAAAATACAGAAAAGTTTGTCTCAATCTTAACAATGACTGCTTAAGTAGAGTTCAATTCCTCCTCAGAATGAAAATAGCCACCATGTGTTTGGTCACATGACCACGCTACGTGCGCAAGACGACGTGCGTGACGTCGCGTTGTAGGCTTCGCTAGTTTCCTCAACCAAACACTCAATTGATATTGTGTGATAAAAACTGGAAGTCAACCGGTAGACGAGGGGCTAGTTAGCCTAAAAAAAACACACGTAACCCGCGGCCCTCCTCGATACAAACAAACTCAGTCGTTTCTGTGCTGAAACGTGTCTTGTCGGCGAAGAAAACGGCGAAACTCCTTGCTTTTAAACCCACCAAAGGCTGTTTTTTATTTTTGCTGTGGCTGTCGAAAGGCGGGGAATACAAAGCGACTTGTGGTCGAATCTATTACATTTGGGTCTTATTGAAGCAAAACGGGATTACTACAAAGACAATTCGTACTGCTGTGACTGGTCAGCGATAGTACATGGATTATCTGGTAAGTAACTGAGTGTAAATGCTGTTTTATTGCGTGTTCCAATCAAAGAGGTTTGGTTTCTTGCCAGTTGGGCTCCCTGGTCATCAGATAGTGGTGTCACTCAGGTATGTGACCCTCAACTAATAAGCTAGGTGTCGTACCAGTTCTTGTTGTATGCTAATGTCTCAGGGATAGCCTGCAGCTTTTGCAGTGTCAGCAGTGTTATGTGAACAAGAAATAACTGGTTGACTCAGACCCCCATCTTTTACATGTTAAACAGAAAACTGGCTCATTTACACCGTTGAATTCCTGTTAGCTAAGTTATGTAACGTTATGTCTCCAACGTTATGTATGTAGCACGAAGCTCTTATTTTTCACAAAACTCCTTGATGCTGCCGAGGAAAAAGCTGCCCTTTTATTTGTGTGTTAGGCTATTTGTAGTCAAGAGGTCATTGTTAGTGAGACCTTCACTAGTTCCCTGCACATTTGTAATACTGTGTGATCAAAATAATTATTACAGTCCAGGCCACTGTCAGCTTTAGCCTTGAAAATGACGGTTTAGGGTCCTTTTCAACATATTGTAGGGGTGGGATGGGTGCTGCTGAAAAAGTGTAACAATAGAGAGGAAGCTGTAACTGAAGGCTTTTTTGGGGGAATTTATAAAGCCACAGGAAAGTAGAGTACACAGATATTGTGCTGTTGTCTTTGGGGACAGAGGGACAGTGTGAAATGCAGAGAAACTTTCCCACCCAGTGTTCTGAGCTTGTTTATGATAGGCCTCCCAAGATTTTGGACCTAAAAGGAACTTTGAACTTTGAACTTCTACTTCATTTGAGAAGTTTCTTGAGGCAATTTTAAAAAGTATCCAGCAACTGGTACCATGAACAGTTATGCAATAGTTAGGCTAATGCAAGCTAATGTCCGACTTGTCTGTGGCTAATGTAACACTTCTTTTGGGGGAACAAAAAGGGACCAAAGTGGCTCAATCATAGTTTACATGAGTTATTCTGTAATCTCAGTTCCATGCTAATGGCAAGTAATTGGTACCAAAGGTAAACACAGGAGCTATTGTTGAAGGACTGAGTGAAATAATAGAAATTGATGTTATCCTCAAGCTGTCTTCCGTTTCTCCTGGCAAAGTGCAATAATCTACAACCGCTAACACTGCTTAGAAAAAAACATTTTCTAGCTTACTTACTTAAGGATGAAAGATTTTCAGTTTTCTGTGGAAAGACCAGCTGTAACTCTGTAGACTGTTGGAGCCGAGTGCTTGGCTGTCCTCTGAGGTCAGGCACCCAATAGGCGCAGGGCCTCCTTACTTGCTGTGCAACACTGGAGACCTGGCACAAGACCCAGGCCAAAACTACATCTTGCTCTTCCCTATGAATCGATCAAAACTTGTCACTAAACCCTTGATAGAATATGATAGTCCTATGTCCTGTTCATGCTTTTGCGTAATGTTTTAGATTAGGTTAGACCTAAAAGGGTTTTTGGGATGAGCAGGAATGGAAGCACACAGATATTGCACATGGCTGGGTAATAACTGTGGTTGAATTATGACTGTAGTAAATATCTGGTTTATGATGGATTCTGTTTCAACTGGGATCTTGAGCACGTTGAAGGACTGTACTCCTGCATGGTCAGCATAGTGTTAAAAAAGACTGCACAAAACAGCAGCACCAACAGAGGAATTTGGGGCTAGCTGTTGCCATGACGCAGCCTTACAAAATTACAAGTGCACTGTGTGGCCAGCTCTTGGACCCTAACTTGTTGCTGTCTTCACCAGACAGGACATATTCAATATGTAGTGTTTGACATCACAAAGAGGGCAACATTGGCTGTATTGTTAATTTCAAAAACCCATGCAAGAACCTATAGCATGCATTTTACTCCTGAGGCTGTACTTTGCCTGATATTGCTTAACACACTGTTATACTTTCATAGTCATATTTATTCTTCAACTTTTCCATTGCCTTATTTTTGCTCAGTAATTGTTGAAGGCAAATGCACAGTCTGTAGGCCATTTCTTCAATTTTACACTACATTTGCCTTTTATGAAGAGATTACCAGCTATTTATTATATCATTATTTATTACGAGTGACTAAACCCTCGGGTGGACTGACATTCAAGTCATTCTTGTAGCTCTGCCCTAAAGGGAGCCAGATCTGCATGAACAAATTTGGTTAGAAAAACTATTCATTGTCACTGTCTGGTGTAGAGCAACCAGTGTGTTGTTTGTGGAATTTAGATTATGCCAAAGATTCAGTGACAGTAACAGCTAGGCATTGACCTCAAACTATATGGAAATAGAGAATGTGACAGTTAACTGAGCAAAGAGCCTCATCCGCTAATAGGCTGGCACAGAAAAAATAAACGGAAGAAGCAAAAAAGTGAGTAAGAAAGACATTTTCTTAATCTAATTATATCTCTGTCTCTTGATTTTAATTCAGCAATTGCATTGAGCATTTTCTTTTGATTGACTTGATGCATTTTTGTTGCTAAACGCTTGACATATTTCGCTATGAAGTGGTGGATCTGTGCCTTGGTATTATACTTTAAATTAGGAGGATGTTAAAAACACTAACCCATTTGGTATTCCATCGTCTGTGTGAACATATGCAAATGAATTAATAACATTTGGTTTACTCGTGCCAGTAGTGACAGAGGAAATGCTGACTAATGGCTGAAGCTTTTTGCTTCTGGATAATATATCAGTTAGCCACATTATGCTAAGACTAGACCTAGCAATTTAATTTTTATTGCACTTTCCTTTGAAAAAGAATACTGCATATGCACATTAATTAAAAAAATTGATTTGAATTCAAATCTCGATTCAACCTCTACCGATTCAAAATTGATTCATTGAATTCCAAAAATCGAATCATATTATTTAAAATAAAAAGATTTTTGTATGTCTACTGCAATCACATGATAGATATACTTTATTGATCCTTAAGGGAAAATTCAAGGTCCCATCCAATGGTCAAATCCACATGAATAATATGGATATGAATGAATGCATACATACATACAGTACATAGTCATACATACATATAGGAAAAGTAACTTTATTTACATACTGTGAATTGTTTTTTGAATCAAGAATCGTTTTTGAATTGATGATCGATATTGAATCAAATCGTGACATTGTCTGGATCGTACACTCCTAACATTAATACTAGCTGGCCCTGAGAACATTACAACATTACAATGTTGATGATGCTTATTAATAAACAGGTGTCGTTCTGTCAACCAGTAACATAATCCACTAATTATATAATCTGCCCTCATTTGGGCTGGAATCGCAGGATTTGGATGTGAAGGTTTCCATGAGACCTCTGTAGTTTTCACACAGAATACCAATATTAGATAGCGTTGAAAAATGTAGAACATTAAAATTACATTATGTACTTTTCTTCATTTAAAATAAATTCTGTAAAAATTGTTCAGGCCTTAAACCCTTAATCTGCAGTTTTGGATGAAGAAGACACATTCTCAAGATAAGTAAGATAAAAATGTTGAGTTTCATTGAAGAACCATCATTTGAAATGTGAGCTCTCCTGTGATGATTGCTATCATTATAAGGAAAGCGTTTTATGATTCCTGTAACTAGCTTACAGGAGTTTGAGCATGTTGGTGTTGTTGTTCTGCTGCAGTAAAATTGCAGCAACAATTTTTACCATACCATTTTTATGGCCTTTATCAGATAGCAGACAGGAAACGAAGGGAAAGAGAGTGACATGAAGGTCCCAGACCGGAACCGACCTGGGGCCGTTATGTGGTAAACCATTCGGTTTATCCAGTCAGCACTAAGCTCACACCTCCATGAAAATAAATTGTCTTAGAAGCGTGCATGTGTTTTTGGCTGACCAACTGTATTTCAGCGCAGATCCCCTGTCCAAGGGTACACAGCAGACTCTCACCGCCATACCACAGACAAAAGAGAGTAGATGCAAGGTTTTTGGCTGTGTTTGAATTCAGCCTGTTAGCCTATGGGATAGAAGGCTGGTGTTACTTTTCCGCTCAGCTGTGTCCCCTATCTGACCGTGTTCCACACCTTGATGGTGCTGTCCTTGCCAAGCTCTATTTTCAGGAGGCAAACAAAAATGACCTATTATATGCAGATAAGAGCACCAAAAGTCTTGCAAGATAGGTCAACAATTGGGCTTTTTATATGTGGATGGCTATTACACTAATATTTACTTAATCCAGTGGTGAGAGCAGGTTTACTCAGGTTTCAGTTTGAATGGATGTAAATTGATTTAACCTAAAGTTTGCTCAAGATGGCCACAGTTCCTTTAAAACTGCCCTTTAATTCAAAGTGCAAAGCCTCCAACTACACTGTGAAATACCAGTGTGAGCTCAACAGCATTCCTGAAGCCCCGTTCCTGATCTTAACCTGCCAGCAGCATGTCAGCCAGGTTTTTCTGCCTGCTGGCTAGCTCGTTTGAGAGATTCCCCTGTGTTTGTGGAGAGTGCTAGTAAAAGGCCTTAGTGAACTATTTTCATGTTGTTTTATAATTAGGGCCCGAGCACGAGTGGCTAGGGCACCACCGGTGTCCTAGCACGAAGTGCAAGGAACCTATTGTTTTTCTAGGGATTATTAGGGCCCGAGCACGAGTGGCTAGGGCACCACCGGTGTCCTAGCACGAAGTGCAAGGAACCTATTGTTTTTGTAGGA
>JAQOOF010000661.1:0-20975 GCA_029931835.1 Etheostoma nigrum | reverse complement strand
GGGTGACTAAGAACCTACTATATCATGACATAGTTGACTTACCATATCAAATCAGCTGCCGTCTGATCCGAAATAAACGTGTTTAACAGTTATTCCGTTGTCTTCTGCATGTGTTCTGCTTTATTTTCATTAACATGCATTAGCCTACTTGTCACTATTGTTGTCGCGAGTTTGATTTTAACCCTACTACAGTTGTTTAGATGGTTAGAAATGGTTGCACTGGCACCCTGATGCGGAGTGGGACTTTTCCCGGTGGGACGGTACTGTTTCGAGGCTGCTGACGTGCGGCTGCTGCGTGCGCTGCTGCCCGGTGGCCGCTGCCTGCCGGCAGACCTGCGAGTCGCGTCAGTGTCCACTCTCTCTGTAAAAGTAGAGATGAGCAGCGCAGCGTCCGTGGTCTCAGCTTCAGGTTTATACAGGACGCGCTCCGGAGATTAAGTGTGACGATATTAATGTCAGTGCGATATTCCCAGATGATATTAATGTAGCGATATTCCCAGATGATAATAATGGCAGACGGGTCAGAGATCAATACATTCATGATTCCATGTTCTTGTTGCGTATCCTTCTCTAATAAAGGACAGTTTGTGTTACTCCTTAATATGTAGGCCTAATGTTGTTTTTATTATAGCTTACATTGGTTTCATAACCTTCTCATTAGTCTCCCATCCCTGGACCAATAACGTGGCCTATATACAGTGTACTGTATGTAGTGTAGTTTACATTCATCACACCGGGAACACCACAATGCTTCTTAATCTTTTTATTTTGGTGCGTCACTTGTCAGAAGAATAAAAAAACATGAATATTGTTTTACAAATGCTCACAGCGTGTATTGAAGTCACTTACTTCTTTTTCTAGTTGTTGTCTCTTTCTGATTGTTCTGTATGAACATTAATTGTACAAAGAATTAGATATAGCTTATAGAGATTTGTGCATATGGTTGTAAAACATGTTCTCGCGTTGTGAATAAGGGTTTGGAATTAAGCCTAGAGTCATTAGGGTCCATTTCCCGAGGAACATTATTCCCTCTGCTCACTTTTAAGGCAAAGGCTAAATAATAATACATTTTATTTATATAGTGCTTTACATGGTAGGCTAGTCAAAGACACTTTACAGTAAAACCAGCACATATATCATATAAAAACAGAAACATGAAACTATATTAAAAGCAATTCAAACACAGTGTAGCCTACAACTTTGTAAAAATGTGGAGTGACTATAGGCTAAGTAGATATTTTTACACCCTCACACATTCAGTCGGTCCGCTATGTTGGGCTTTTTCTCTCCGTTTGATAAGAGCCGTATTTCCCTTTTTGCATATTCTTCCCCTCCTCGTTACTTTCCATTAGAAGCTGCTGCTCATTGGGTGAAACATATGGCGCATGCGTCTTCTCCATCTCTGCATCAGGAAATCTGTGATCGATACCGTGGTCTATTTGAGAAAGCCGTGAACGTGCACTTATCCCAGCTATCTACACCTGGCTTGACATAGCTTCACCTGTTCATCCTGGCTCGGCAAACGTGCAACCGATTAATCCGCGATGAGCGGATCACACTAAGTCAAGCTGTGCTTTTTCATTTATCCTGGATATCTTTATTCTACTTTTGTGCAATAGGCCCATGGTCTCTCCCTCTTCCCAAGATAACATTATCTCTGTGTTCCATTCCACGTGCACTGAAATCCTAGACTCTATTGCCCCTTATCGGATTAAAGCTGTTAAACCTAAGGTGGATCCCTGGCTAAATGAGACTACAAGGTTCCTTAGGACACACTGCAGACAAGCTGAGCGAAGATGGAAAGACAATGTCTTGCTTATTTTATTGACAAAGTAGCATCTATCAGGAAAATTACCAGTGCTAATTTTAAGGTATTTTTATCTGCTTCTCCTACACACTCAGCTGTGTTTGAGGAATTTAAGCCTGTTTCTCTGATGTTACTTAGTGAGGTTGTACAACACATGAAACCTACCAACTGTCCCTTAGACATTGTCCCCGCCAGAATGGTGAAGCAGCATCATTGGGGCGAGTCTTCTTACTCTTTTTAAGTAAATTACTAAGCCTGTACTTTTTTACTTTTACTTGAGTAAAGAAGTTAAATCAGTACTTCTACTTTTACCAGAGTATGTGTTTATATTATTATCTGTACTTCTACTTGATTACGGGCAGTGAGTACTTTTGCGATCTCTGACGGTCAGTTGGTATGCAGGTCACTTGATGTAATACAAGCAAATACATAAGGCCCCACCTAACAGTTTTGTGTTACGTGGCGTGCAATAGTATGTCAAAGGTCAAGCTTGTTGCTGTGAGCAAGAAACCACCAGCAAAATGACTGATACATCATCAGTTCCGAAATGTTCTTGGATGCCAAATGTTTGAATTCAAAGTAGCAAGATATGAATTCAGTTGTGATTTTGTGAGAATTCCGTGAATATTAGATTCAATTAGATTCAATTTGGTATTGATGATGCAAAAATAATAACTAACTCCAGTGAAATTATTTAAATTTAGTGAAGACTAGATTAGGACTGGATTTAAAGCTGATTCTGGTTTCCAACCTGGTCCCAGGTGTGTCTGTTAAAATACAGACGGACACAACTTCTTTCTGATGATGCTTTATTACAATCAAGCATCAGTATGAACATGGGCGTGGGTGGCGCTGCTATGGTGTGTGTGGTAATAAATGAAATAAATAACATTGTAAAGGCTACCATATGTGCTAGTAAATAATAACAATAAACCCACTATTAATTACATTATCTTAATGAGCAAGGACGTTCAACAATCACCATTATATAGAATCAACAGCCAGGTGTAACCTAGGTAACAGGTGTAACCTAGGTAACAGGTGAAGAACACAAACAAGCTAACTTTAAATTTGCCAGAACTACAGACCAATACAACAAGAGGCTTAAATGAACTGACAACATCAGTTATATGACTAACAGTTCTCAAAGACACACACAATCTCAACTGATTATCCTCCAGACAGTTAGTCTCTTTTTCTTTTCTCTCACTTTTGTCTCCGTGTGGCGTGCGCGCCTGCTCGCGGTGTGAGGCGTGTGTCCGCGCTATTTTCTGACTCGCACTCACAATCACACCTGATAGACGACCTTTAGTACAAAACTAAAGTAACGAGCCAATTTTGCAAAATGTAAAGAGTAGAAAGTACCGATATTTGTCTTAAAATGTAAGGAGTAAAAGTAAAAAGTCTGCAAAAAAATAAATGGTAAAGTAAAAATATCTGAAAAATCTACTTGAGTACAGTAGAAGTATATGTACTTCGTTACTTCCCATCTGTGATGACCGTAAAGATTAATATGTACATGGTTTGCAGAACTGAACCTTCTAATAGACATAAGGCCACTTGGGTTATCTTTGGGATGTTCTATGGTCTTCTGCGAGACGGGTATGGATGCAGCCTGGAGCGTCCCAAGTCATCCGTCCCGTCTCATGCGGTCTCGTCTCATGCCGAGGCGTGTCCAACGGCAAGTTTAGAGGTTCAAAAATACGAAATCGCAAATTATTTTCAAGATGGAGTCACGGGTAAGTTCGTGACCACATTTGTTGCAATACATTGAAAAATGTTAAAAACTGTTAAAGTAACAATTTTAGCCATACATATAGTTGGCTTATTTCTGTATGTTATTGCTGTGTCCCTGATGTTACCGTACATTTGATGAAACCTGTATCAGCGTTGCTTGACAATTGTTAGCGAATATAACGTTACCTAGCTTGAGCAGTTTATGGTTGCATACTCTGATGGTTCCTGTCTGTGATTTTCCTTAAGGTACATATCAGTGTCTTTAAAAAAAATAATACACCCCAGTTGACACGATGCACGGTGTGCTGCACCGACTATCATTGTCCCCTTTGCCCCACCTCAGTATACAAGCCCCGGAACAGGGCAAAAGTTTTGCAGCACATGGAAGTGCATGTAAAGAATGCCATAAAACATGAAGGTTAGTTCCCTTCATCATCTTTGTGCTATGCCATTATCATTTGTTTGTTTGTAACTACTGCTACTTAGTAAGCTTACTAGTAATTTTACATACAAGTTGCTTTATTTTATATAAGCACGTAATGCTTTTATTCCTTCGTAGATTTCTTCATAACAAAATGCCACCAGACCTGCAGGAGTGGAAGCAGTGGTCACTTCCACTGCCCTTTTTGCCTTAAGACAACAATAAAAAGGCAGGCTATACTGAGGCATTTGCAGATCTGTAGGCCACTTCTCCATGACGCCCAGTTGGATGCAGACTGCAGAGATATAGGCACCAATTCCCAGACAGAGGAGTGCAAAGGTCTTAAATCACTCTTCATTTTCTGTGGAGCTGCATTGGCTGTGTTCAGTTAATGCTGTTAGTTGATTGTCAGTTTGATTGTTGATTCTCTGCAGCAGGATCTGTGAGCCTACCTCATCTCATCACTGACAAACTGCCTGTACCGGTGAGTATGTGTGTCTATTTATAAAGAAAACTATCAGTGTATCAATGTTTTGTGTTTTCCACACATGCATATTAAATAAGTCTGTCTATCTGTCACTGTCTGTCTCAGGTTCATGATAGTTAAATACAAGGACAAAGAGACCCAGCAGAGAGACCCAAAGACCCACCGCCAGAAACCTTCTTGCCATTCAGTGATTACCTGGACAAACCTCCCTGCAAAGTGAGACGTTCAAAGTTGCCAAATGTACTTTGCCCTCACTGTAATATGCACTATCAAAAAAAAATATCAAGAAGCACATTTACAGACAACACACAGATAAAGCTGTCAAAGATATCACTGCAAATTCCCATCTAGATGCCGTATGCATTGATGAGAAGAATGGTATATATGCTGTGAAAAAGTCGTTTCTTGGACCTTTTATGCCTATTCATGTCCAAAAGAAAACCTGGGGGAAAGAGCACCAAATCAAATGTGAGTCCAGTGAGTGCCAACAGTCCATTGACTTTGCTGTCAGGAGTGGCTTGAAAACATTTCAATGCTATCATGTCCGCTCTCTTGACTACTGTTCAGCTAATGCCACCAATACTGTACTGAGTGAAGAAACTCTTAACTGACATGGTGGAAAACAAGTCGTTTGGAGAAAACAGGAAACAGCAGTGTCTCCAACTCCAGTCACAAGCAGCAACTGCCAGTGTGCCAGTCTCTGTTTATGTCACCTTGAAACCAGAAGTGAAACGGTACATTCAGATTTGCAGGTTCCAATAGCATGAAGTTCAGGCGTTCAAAACATCCATTTTGGATGTAAAGTTGTTAGTTATTCTAGATGCTTTTGGTCTGTTCCTGACCACATGAAGTTATTCAATAAGCATGCTCCTGTGGTATGTTCTTTACCACATTTACAGTTCCATTTACTAAACCCTTGCTTTCAGCCTGGTCATTACCAATCCTTGAATGAATGCTTTCTTGGGTGGCAATGGTCAGGGTACCTTGGGTTTTTAATGACCCTCAAGTTCTTGGGAATATTGCAGTTTACTTATATAATTTCAAAACTGACTCTTTAATGTCAAATATGGAATTTGTTGGGCTAGAAATAAAGTATACACCAGACTACTGCCATATCCCCAACATAGTTAGTTAGGTCTGTTTTAGCAATTTTGGAACTTAAAATGCTGATTAGTGTCACGGTATGGCGGAATGGAGGACCCAAATGCAGAGAACAGGGAGGCTCAAGGGAAGGTTCACTTGGATTTATTGTAAAGTCCAAAACACAGGGAAAAGGCTTCATAAAAAACAAGAAAATCCAAAACACAAAAAACCCCAAGGCTAAAGAGGGGGAAAATCCAAAAACAGGTCCGGGGAAAATAAGGGTAAAAAACAGGAAATAAACACAGGGAACAACTCACGGGGACGACGAACACGCAGACTGTCACATGTGGGTAAGGCAGAGAACTGGAAGGATCTGACAAGGGACAAAGGAAACACAGGGGTAAATACAAGAGGCAACGAGGTAATGGGGAACAGGTGAGACCTCAGGTGAACCACATCAGGGCGGGGCTGGACAATCCGACAAGCACAAAGCAAAGCTGGACAAGACTAGACAAGACAGGAAACTACACTACCAAAATAAGACAGGAACCAGAACATACAGACGCTTACCGGGAACAGGAGACATATCAGGCACACAGGACCGGGGAAACACTGAGACAGGGAGGCAAAAACAGGAAGACAACCCCAAACCACAACAGTACCCCCCCCCAAAGACAGATCCCAGATGTCAAAAAACAAAAACCCCAAAAGGGAACAAAAAACAACCCAGAAAGGGCGGAAGACACCGGAAACGAGGGGGCCGAGGGACGGGGAAACCAAGGGACAGAGGGACACTGGGGACAGAGGCAAACCGGGAGCACAGGGGACAAGGACGCAGAGGAGCATGGACAAAGGAGCAGGGAACAAGGAGGGGGACCAACGAGGGAGCGAAAAAGGGACAGAGGAGGAGGGAGCGAGAGAGGGACTGAGGAGGAGGGAGCGAAAGAGGGACTGAGGAGGAGGGAGCGAAAGAGGGACTGAGGAGGAGGGAGCGAAAGAGGGACTGAGGAGGAGGGAGCGCAAAAGAGGAGACAAAAGTAGACGAAAGAGGAGACAAGACAAACAGGAGAGACAAGGCGGAGAAGAGGACAAAGGAGGCGAGGAAACAAGACGAAAGGGACAAGGAGACAGGTAAGGGGCGAAAGCGGAGAAAGGAGACGAGCGAAGGGCGTGAGGAAAGACACCTGAAAAGGGCACAAGAAGAGGAGGCGGGACAGGAGAGGGAAAACAAAAGGGGACAGATAAGAGAACGAGATGGACAAGGAGGGGAGGAGACGGGACAACAGGCGACGAGACGAAGGAGGAGAGGCGAGAGGACAAGGAAACGAGAAGACAAGGAGACGGAACGACAAGAAAAGGCAAGATGAAAGGAGGGAGGAACAAGGAGGGGTGTCGGGACGTAACAAGATGAAAAGGGAGGCGAGACGAGGAAAGGGCACAAGGAAACAGGGTACAAGGACCGGGCACGAGGAAGACTAGAAAAAGGGCTGGAGACAGGTGGCGAGCGAGGGTTCAGAGGAGAGGAAACAAAGGAGGGATTAGGGATAGGGAACACATAGAGAGAGGATAGGAGAGACAGAGGGTGAGGCTGACTGAGGCAGAGAAGAAGACAGCGTGACACAGAGAGTCAGGCAGACAAAAACAGGGACAGGCAGAGACAGAGCGAGAGGGACACACAGAGAGAGGGAGTCCAAGAGAGACAACGGATGACAAAACAGAGAGCCAGACAGGCAAAGAGGGAACAAGACAGACAGACACAGCGACCAAGAGGGAG
The DNA here is from genome assembly GCA_029931835.1 of Etheostoma nigrum. Taxonomy (NCBI): domain Eukaryota; kingdom Metazoa; phylum Chordata; class Actinopteri; order Perciformes; family Percidae; genus Etheostoma; species Etheostoma nigrum. The sequence goes on along the minus strand of JAQOOF010000661.1, from coordinate 13,666 downwards.
AGACACGGAGAGCAAGGCTGGCAGGAAGAGAAAGAGAGACAGAGAGTTAGAGATGTAGAGACCCACCTCGAAAGAGGGAGAGCGACAGACAACAATCAGAACGAGGGAGAGAGAGAGACAGAGGACAAAACAGACAAACGGACACAGGGAGAGACAGAGCAGGACCGACAGGGAGAGGAACATACATAGAGACAACAAACAGCAAGAGGTACAGAAAGAAGAAGACGGGCAGACACCGGGAGCAACAGAGACAGAGCAACGGAGACGGGGCGACTGGGAGTCTGTGACAACCGGCCGCCCAGGCTGGGGATCCGCGGCCGCAGACGGCGGCTGGAAGACGCTGGTCACCGCTTCCGCGGACTCCGGGAGGGGACCAAACTCTCTGTCCACCTCCTCCCACCGCACCATCATAAGATGCCAGGTCTCTGTGGGGTCTGTGTCGTGCAGGTGGCGGAAGGTGGCGGACATGAAGTCCGCCAACGGGTCCAGAGGGTGGAGGAGGGGTTGGAATATGTACTCCGCTGGGTCCATACACAGTTCAGGTCCTTCTGTCACGGTATGGCGGAATGGAGGACCCAAATGCAGAGAACAGGGAGGCTCAAGGGAAGGTTCACTTGGATTTATTGTAAAGTCCAAAACACAGGGAAAAGGCTTCATAAAAAACAAGAAAATCCAAAACACAAAAAACCCCAAGGCTAAAGAGGGGGAAAATCCAAAAACAGGTCCGGGGAAAATAAGGGTAAAAAACAGGAAATAAACACAGGGAACAACTCACGGGGACGACGAACACGCAGACTGTCACATGTGGGTAAGGCAGAGAACTGGAAGGATCTGACAAGGGACAAAGGAAACACAGGGGTAAATACAAGAGGCAACGAGGTAATGGGGAACAGGTGAGACATCAGGTGAACCACATCAGGGCGGGGCTGGACAATCAGACAAGCACAAAGCAAAGCTGGACAAGACTAGACAAGACAGGAAACTACACTACCAACATAAGACAGGAACCAGAACATACAGACGCTTACCGGGAACAGGAGACATATCAGGCACACAGGACCGGGGAAACACTGAGACAGGGAGGCAAAAACAGGAAGACAACCCCAACAAAAACCCCAAACCACAACAGATTAGTACTTTAATTGCAGTGATCTGGCGCAAAGGATTCTTCCAGGAGAGTGGACTGTGATCCACAGCAAGGACATCAAAGTAAAATGGGTTTCTACGTATTGTATTGGTTACTTTCCATGAATGAGCTGTGCTGAATGTTGTCCACTGTCTTACTGTATTTCTGATTTTAGGGTCTCCCAAGACAGAAAGATGGCAATGCCTGTGGGATCTTTATGTTAATGGTATTGTGTATATATAAATGTTTTTACTTACAGAATCGGTAATGTGGTCACTTAATGATATTAAATATAATTTACCTGACAACATATTAGCTGTAGATCTCTTATTTGTTTAAATACCAGGGGAATATAGCTTACTATGATTTTCCAAGGCTAGTACAGACAAAATGTTTTCTGTTTCTACAGTATGCTCTTTACATTGTGCTGGGGGCAGATTTTGACTTCACAACTGTAAGTGCGCAGAAAGTCTACAGGCATATTACAGTGCACTATTTTTGTAGAACATGACTTCATGGTTTGAAATATTGTATTTCTAGGATGACATGGACACAATCAGGACATGGTGGTGCCTGTTGCTCCTGTCTGGTCATTCAGTTGCCAGGTATGTCTGATTTAATTATCACATGTACAACTGTAACATAAAAATGTGTAACAAAGCCACAATTATACATATAGATCAAATTATTAGTGATCTTAATCTCTAACTTGTAATTTAAGAAAATCTGTCTGTTTTAAAGGTTTCCACAGAAAAGGAAATCTGAAGATCCCATTGTAAGAATCACATTTTGATAGTCATGATTTGTTGACAAATCTAATGTTGTGACCTGCATGCTAACTTTTATTTATTACATGATTTGATTCATTTTGGATCCAAACATCCCACTTTATATGCATACTTTTTACTGACTTTTAAATATTTGTTTGCACATTGGTTAAATAATTATCTGTGTACAGATAATATCAGATAAGGAGGAGGCAAAGAGGCCCAGGAGAATCCCTCCTGAACAGTTGGTTCGTGTGAATGAAGTAAACTTGATGCTTTGTATACATACATACTGTCAAAGTACTTCAAACTGTCTACTTAATGGATTTGCAAAATAAATGTTAAATGTGTTCATTTAATGTAAATGTGCTGTATTTATATAGCGCTTTTCTAGTCTGAACGACTACTCAAAGCTCTTTTACATAGTACAGGAACCATTCACCATTCACACACATTCATACACTGTGGCCGAGGCTGCCGTACAAGGTGCCATCTGCTCATCAGATAAACATGCACACACATTCACACTCCGATGACACAGCATCGGGGGCAACTCGGGGTTCAGTGTCTTGCCCAAGGACACTTTGACATGGGACTGCAGGGCCGGGGATTGAACCACCAACCTTCCAATTGGCAGGCAACCGCTCTACCACTGAGCCACAGCCGCCCAATTTTGTAATACAGGTGTGACTAATTGGAGCAGGTTCTCCTCCAAGTACAAAACCGAATTACGGACAATGTACTCCGTGATGAACTGCTCCCAGTGCTATTGTCTATACAAGAGCTGCATGCCGGGTATGTATACTGTATAATGTGCTTTGGAACTGGATGGTTGTTGGAGTTGTCACTTTTTGAGAAAAAGTCTGAAACTATATACTGTATGGTCGCAAAATGCGAGTATATTTTTATTCTATACCGACAGGTTACGTTGGAAGATGAAAGCGGGGTGAGCTGCGGGGGATATATTCAGAAGATCCTCACCCTGGATTTTGCAGTCATTTTTGCCAAATAACTGCAGGAGTTCCTGAGTAGGGATAAGGGTCTGCGCACACAATAAAGAACGAGAAAACAAAAATAAACATGTTAAACTCTTTCCAAGACTCCTTTTTTATTTTTATATTTTATATTGTTTTCACACTTCACTGGGAAATCGCTTGCAAATACAATTGCTTATCAGCATATCGAGAGGGCATGAGACGGGAGTCAGCTATAGAAAGAATTTTTTTGTTTGCCTATAATCCTGCCTGAATTTATTTTATAGACAGATATATTTTTAAGTGTTTTATTCATCAATATGATAGTCTGCATTTATCTTGTAGACATATTTTATTCATTTGTATGATTGCCGTTACTGTTTAGTTAAAAAAACACCAAATATTAAAAGTATTTTATTCATTAGCATGATAGTTAACGCAGGCTTATTTTATTCCAAACGATAGGCTGGATTTAATCTTATCAACACAACCATAACATTCAGAAATGAGCAAATTGAAAATAATTTGCGATTTCGCATTTTTGAACCTCTGAACTTGCCGTCGGACACCCGTAACTCCATCTTGAAAATAATTTGCAATTTCGCATTTTTGAACCTCTGAACTTGCCGTTGGACACGCCTCGGCACGAGACGAGACCGCATGAGACGGGACGGATGAGATGTGACGCTCCAGGCCGCATCCTTATACTCTTGGTTGAGTGTGGAAAGTGTCCATCGATGTACACTCATTTTTCGGGGCGTTTTGAGTGCACCATCCGGGACAGTGTGAACGCACTATGTACTCAAATAGTTAGTATTTAGTACAGAAGTGCGCGATTTGAGACACAGCATTTACATGACCTGCAGGCGGCGACTTCTGTCTTTAAGACTTTTAATCTGAAAAACCCCGATTTAAAGGAAACCGGAAGTGTGGGGTTGGCGGTGGGATAGCTGTGTGTTTTGTTTGCTGCAGAGCTTCTAGGTGAGTTTTTTCGGAGTCAGAGCTCCAGGTGAACCCGCACGCGTTCAGGTAAATATCTTAAGAACTGCTCTTTTACACGGCAGCCAGAGTGTGTGCGAACAATAAGCGACTAGAAGCCCGAGCGGCGCATGCGTTATCACGCCGGGCTAGCTCCGTTGTTAGCTCCGCTGTTAGCCAGAAAACTAACGTCTAGCTCCGTTATTAGCTTCATGGCTAACTACTTGCTCCGCTATTAGCTTCGTGGCTAACTGCTAGCGTTAAAGTCTCAGCTCTCTTCTAATGTGTGCTGTGTTGTCTGATTTAACGTAATTTTTCCGTGTTATTAGTCAGTTTGAGAGGAGTTTTATATGCTAGCAGCCTCGGGCAGAAGCTAACAGGCTAGTTAGCAGTCCATGGTGTTTCTTTAAGCATTCATTTACTGCAAAATTAACTTCACAGTACTAAAGAAAATCCTGAAATAGTCCAAATTTTAAAAGAAACTGGAAAAAGTCAAAGTACAGTAACATCAAAAGGTCTAAAGAAGTTGTCATATTTCAAGAGAGTGTACTATGTGTATATGTGTGATTGTGTTTTTGTTATGTTGTCTTGCCTCTAAATTTTCCTTTGGGATGAATAAAGTATCTATCTATCTATTTATCTATCTATCTATCTCTATAGTATCTATTTATAGTATCTATCTATTCATAATATCTATCTATATCTAAAGTATCTAGCTATCTATAGTATCTATCTATCTACAAGTACATTCAGCCAATACTATGTTTCCTCCAGTCCGTTATGAATGCAGAACTCTGAGTTAGGGCTGCACGATAACGGCCAAAATGATAATCACGATTAATTTGATCAATATTGTGATCACGATTATTTGTTGTTAACCAAACAACTTTTATTGTCACATAGGCTATTTATAACTGCTTTCACATCCATAATGTGCTATATTCCTCTTATGTTGAAGTTGTATGTTGTATAGACATACAGCTGCAACACATGGAAATGAACATTATCTGAAATAAATAGCCTAGGATATATAAAAAAAAAAGTATCTCTGTGAAAGCTCCTTTACTTGTTTTCATCAATAACTGATTAAAAGAGCTAGGGAGGATGGGGGGAGGGGGGGGGGGTGGGAGTACTCACAGAGAGATGGCTGACTCATTATGAATGGGGGGGGAGATGAGCGTACTTATGAATGGGTCCAGCAGCTCCGTCTCACACGTTGTTACTCTACCAACTGAAGTTAGCTGCATTCAATAACTTGTTCTGTGTTTGTTGTCGTGGCGACCGCGATAGCAGAGTTACCACGGAAACACTGGTACAGATACAGGTTTGCCTCTCATGCGGGGCTGCGCGGAGAGTAAGACGAGAGATCCAACACAGGCACGGCTTTACAGAAGAAATGGGTCATGTAATGACATGCATGCGTCTTCTCCATTTCTGCATCAGTAAATCTGTGATCGATACGTGGTCTATTTAAGAAAGCCGTGAACGTGCACTTATCCCAGCTATCTCCACCTGGCTGGACATAGCTTCACCTGTTCATCCTGTTCAACCTGGCTGGTCATTCTACTTCCGTGCAACAGGCCCCTGGTCTCCGAGTCTGTTCAGATGCCGTGTAAACCTATCAACGGCTACCCACGTCGACAGATTCGCTACATATTCATAAACATTTTACTGGCCTTTGCATGTTGCACCTCCAACTTGCCCAAAACCTTCGAACCCCACTGTATTCCCTTAAAGAAGCGACCAGGCCGGCCTTGTTGCACCATCAAAACGTCTTTCTGAGCTTTCCATTTTCACACAGGAACATCTGGAGATGTTCTGCTAAATGAAGTGTGGTTGGTCCAGGCTACTGTGCATGTAGCTTGGAGCTCCAGTTAATGACTTTTGGGCCTTACATTTTAGTAGTTCTTTCAGTTTGAATGCAGGAGATACTTGACACTCTGGAGTCCTATGGATTGGTCCCCTCATCAGCCCTGGCATTTTCTCCATTCACACAGAAGATTTTAATCTAGTAAAACACGGTCAACTAGAATTCACTCACACCTTCCATTAGTTATTTTAACCCTTGTATCATTATCTCTGCATGTCACCCCCCCTTCCACCGCCATGGGTCTACTCAAGCTGGCGACCAGAGCAGGAAAGAAGGGCAAGAAGGAGGAGGAGATGGAAGAGGAGTATGTGGTGGAGAAGGTTTTGGACCGCAGAGTGGTGAAGGGAAGAGTAGAGTTTCTGCTAAAATGGAAGGGGTTCTCAGAGTAAGTATGAGTCTAGAATAGTAATGCTTGGTGTTCTTGGTCTTGAGATATATCATATATTTACATATTGCAAATAAGTGTCAGCATGGTATCATGCCCTCAAAGGTGAAGGTTTGGTATTTTGACACTACTTTGCAGACCCACTAATAACCTTACAAGATAGTAATAGAAAAAAGGAATAATAGGAATGATAATTAGAGTGAGAATAGATTGCCTAAAAACAAAGTGTGAGGAGATGTTCTTCTGTCTGCACTCACCTTTCCAGTGAGGATAACACATGGGAGCTGCAAGACAACCTGGACCTGGACCTTATCACCGAGTACATGCAGAAACACAAGGAGACGGAGGAGAAGAAGAAGGAGGGCAAGAGGAAAGGTGTCAGGGAGGAGGAGGTGAGTGAAGGAAAGAGGGTAGAAATCTAATCTCAATACTAATGAATGCACTGAGGGCTTTACAAATGTCTTTTAGGATTTATATATTATACCGTAATTCCTCAAAGAAAAACTGGTAGTCAATTAAACTGCAGCCCTCTGATAGTGGTCGGGGGGGGGGGGGGGCAACATGGATAAATAAAGGCCGGGAAAAATCAGTGTGGATAATCTCCTCGGTGCCTTTCATATAATGTGCAGTCACGTTTATCGTAATGTACATTTCTGCCAGTTCAACTAGACAGATTCAACAATATATTCACACTTTGTTTTTCTGGATTATGGTTCTCATGTAAAGTATTATTTTTAATGTAATCTAATTAAGAAACAAAGAGTGCCAACCAATCCCCTGAGTCGGAGAGGCTGATAACCCCTACAGATACTAGATCAAGTTCAACTGGGAGTCCAACACTTTCCAGCACTACCAATCCCAGACCATCCCTCGGTTGTTACCGCCTGGCTCAAGGCCGCCAACAGAAAGGCCACGCAGATATATCAATCCAAACTTTATTTGCACACACACAGAGCGTAACCATGGTAATGCAGCAGTGGAACTTAGACACAGACATGCTGTGAACAATGCTTCTGGTTTGTCTTAGCTTCACAGTGGACTGGGGCTTGATTTCAGTGCAGGGGGGTCGGAGGACAAACTGTCTGCGGCTCCTAGACCCAAAAAGAACAGTTTCCCTCTCATCAGTCCCCAGAATGTTGCTCCATTTCTCCGTTGGCCAGTCAATGTGTCCTTTGGTTGTTTCCCAGGACGGTCAGGCTTTGGATGCCATTTCAAGGCATTTAAAATTATTTTGGCAGAACAGCTTATAATCTTCTGCACTTCTTTATGTTTCCCCTCTCAGATCAACTTTTTAATCAAAGTCCTCTGTTCCTCAGAGCAATGTCTGGAACGAGCCATTTTGCTGAGTATTTCAGTGTGAAATGCACTATAACCAGCATGCACAACATGTTCTTCCTTCCTTCCTTAAATATGTATATATAGTATATAGATTAAATATGGGCAATCAGCTCACTAATTGAACACAACACTGCTATTATTTTGAACATGCTCCTTTCAATTACAGATTCAATTCCACAGAACGAGCAGCATGCATGTCATGACTGTTGGTTTTCTAGGACTCTACAACACTTACTAGTAAATTATTTGCTACGTAGAAATATCACTTTTACCAAAAAATATGATTCATGAGTTTAGTGATGCTATTATTTTGAACACAACTGTACATCAAAGCTATTTTTTAAACATCCATGACCACGACACAACAGCAGAAAGCTCTGCTGAGCTTCAGAAATGCTTGAGGAAATGGAGCTTGTGTGGACAATACCACATTATACTACCATATTACTTACTTACACAAAATCATGCTGGCTATACAAGTTTGATTTAGCAAAAACGACAACCTAAAACAAAAGGTCAACTGGTGCCCCTCGTTGTTAATGCCTATCAGGGACAATGGTTTTAATTTACTTTACTGGATTAGAGCTGTTCCAGCAACATGAAGACAACACGGTAACCCCTACAGATACCAGTGAAAGCTAAACATCATTTACAATTTTCCCGGCACTAAAATCCCAGATAATCCCCCATTTGTTACCGGCTGGCTAAAGGCTGGCAACAAAATGGAGGCCACACACAAATTGATCAAAAGTAGTTTATCACAAACTAACACTGGATTTTATATTTCCCATAATGCAACTCCATAATAGTGATGTTGGCAGATAATTAAGAAAGGTAATGCGTCAGTCAAACAATGTTCCATGAACATGCTCTAAGTGTTGTTTCTAGTTTAAGATAGAGCTCTACAGCATGGCACCTCACTAACTCACTCTCTTGGTTTTTCTATCTGTTGATAGAAACGGAGAGGAAGAGGAGTCAAACGTCACCGCTGTCAGCAGTGTGATAAATCCTTCACAACATCAGGATATTTAAAGATTCATCAGAGAGTTCACACTGGAGAGAAACCGTACAGCTGTGATCAATGTGGGGAAACCTTTTCTCATAGTGGCAACCTTAAAACACACCAGCGCATTCACACTGGAGAGAAGCCGTACAGCTGTGAACAATGTGGGGAAACCTTTTCTCAGAGTGGTCACCTTAAAACTCACCAGCGCATTCACACTGGAGAGAAGCCGTACAGCTGTAAACAATGTGCGGAGACCTTTTCTCGTAGTAGTCACCTTAAAACTCACCAGCGCATTCACACTGGAGAGAAGCCGTACAGCTGTGAACAATGTGGGGAAACCTTTTCTCATAGTGGTACCCTTAAAACTCACCAGCGCATTCACACTGGAGAGAAGCCGTACAGCTGTGAACAATGTGGGGAAACCTTTTCTCAGAGTGGTACCCTTAAAACTCACCAGCGCATTCACACTGGAGAGAAGCCGTACTGGTGTGAACAATGTGGGGAAACATTTTCTCAGAGTGGTAGCCTTAAAACTCACCAGCGCATTCACACTGGAGAGAAGCCGTACAGCTGTGAACAATGTGGGGAAACTTTTTCTCATAGTGGTAACCTTAAAACTCACCAGCGCATTCACACTGGAGAGAAGCCGTACAGCTGTGAACAATGTGGGGAAACATTTTCTCATAGTAGTAGCCTTAAAACTCACCAGCGCATTCACACTGGAGAGAAGCCGTACTGGTGTGAACAATGTGGGGAAACCTTTTCTCATAGTGGTAACCTTAAAAGACACCAGCGCATTCACACTGCCTCGTTGTGAACATGTTTCAGAGCCAAGCTGTTTCCTCCTCCTCCTTATGCCCTGATAGCTGTGTTGTTATATTCTGATCTTCTCTCCACATTGAAGGCTGACCAGCAGTAACTTTATCTTCTGATCAACATGTATGTTATTGTGGATCAGCTGGACTGGTTTCTGCCTGTCCTCAGAACCCTTTACCATTTAGGCACCAGAATCGGTGCCTGAACCCATCCTTTTAAAAATACATTTTTTAAATGTATATATATTAAAAAAAAAGGAGCACAAAAAGACATTCAATCAGCAACATTTAAGAATGGCTTGTTTATTGCTATATGGTCCAAATTAAATGTAAAAAAAATGTAATAACAACAATAATGTATTTCTCCAGTAAATTGCTGCTAAATGACAAAAACAACCTCTAGGTTTCGGTACCCAACCCTAACCACAGTGTACCCACCGTGGGAAGGAGAAGGCCCAAAGGAGAAACATTAAGACGTTTAACTCTTTGGTGCCGGATGCTTCGCGACGACACATCTACCGCCGGTTACTGCGTTGCGCAACTTTGAACCTCCCGCCGGCTGCTGCGTGGCGCGGCATTTTGTATTCGTCAGTCTTTTCATGACGCATGCAGCAGTGAACGCACTGTCATTGGTTCAAATGCACATGAGGAGGGTCTTGTTGGCCATTTAAAGCCATGTGACCACTAAAATGTACTGTAGTTTGCTGAAAATCATGTCAATCAACCAGACATACACGTGCGTTTGTTTATGTTTTTTGAGAGACGAGCGAGAAAATGACTCCGACAGAGGAGGATTTTGACAGCGAGGGCAGTGACAAACGGGACCCGTTTGTGCCGGATGCTTCGCGCCGACACGTCTACCGCCGGTCAAAATCCTCCTCTGTCGGAGCCATTTTCTCGCTCGTCTCTCAAAACAATCATAAACAAACGCACATGTATGTCTGGTTGATTGACATGATTTTCAGCAAACTACAGTACATTTTAGTGGTCACATGGCTTTAAATGGCCAACAAGACCCACCTCATGTGTATTTGAACCAATGACAGTGCGTTCACTGCTGCACGCGTCATGAAAAGACCGACGAATACAAAATGCTGTGCTGCGCCACGCAGCAGCCGGCAGGAGGTTCAAAGTTGCGCAACGCAGTAACCGGCGGTAGATGTGTCGTCGCGAAGCATCCGGCACCAAAGAGTTAAAGATGTTTTGGTTGGAAAACGTTGACATGTTTGAAACATTTTTTATTTTGTTTTTATTTTGTAAAAACTTTCTTCTCCTCTCTAGAAACATACACATTGTGTTTTGGCTGACAGGAAGTCAGTGTAATTTTTATTTTTGGAATACATTTTTGTCACCCTTTTATATTTCTAAACTCCCAAAAGTTGGCAAAAACTCTAACCTTTGAGCATTGTGAGTTTAATAAGCGCAAATTCAATATTTGTGTAAATTGGTCCTCTCATTACCAACATACTAGAAGTTGGCCATTTTTAATTGTACGCTCTCAACATGTTTTCCTACTTTGTGGAATTTCATTTAATAATTTTGTCTGACATTTTATACTTTCTGTGACTGAATGTGGTTTTAAATCTGTTGAGGTCTGTTCAGACTGAAAGTAAAGACCCTGAAATAGAAACCAAACAGCTGATTTATTCATCTGACTTGTAAAATAACATCAATGATTGAATTGTTTTAAATGTTTTGCAATGTGGAACAATTCAATACAAAATAAAAGAAATAAAACGAAGCCTCGTGCTGATTATTTGACTTGATTTGGTGGATTTATCCTTCCTGCCGTTTCTGTGATTACACTCCTTGATAAGAGAAGGTTTCATCCACTAAAAGTGCTGAAAGACTCAGATTATTATTCTAAGTATGTGACAACATTATGGGATGGATCCCTACAGAGAGAGAGCTTTTAGTTAGAGAGTAAGATCCTTTTAGTTTAACCAGACTCCATGTAAATAATCACTACTTTTAGCGTAAAGTGTACGTACACCCAAAAGCCAAAAATAAATCAGATTTATAAAAGCGTCTGCATGCACATCTGTATGTAATATTCCGTTTATAAATCACATATTACCTACAAGTGTACATATGTGAATAAGCCTCTTATTTTCTACTCTACACGCATGTGTTGATATTTAAAAGATAACTTGTGTATATTTCAACCTGGACTCTATCCCGCCCGTGGTTCTGTGTATGCAGTAGCATTTTGAAATACATTCTTTGAGGGGCAGGAAAACAAAAAATAAAGACTTCCGAACTGGAGTGATGTGAACACTGAGTTAATATATACATTTATCATAACTTAAACCATAATTTCATACACTAATAACTCAAGAAATGTACTCACGATATGAACACATATACACACACACACACTTACTTTCTACATTTTCAGGATTTTAAATCTTAAAATAATGTTTGAGAAAGAAAAGTTTGGTTATTGTTATTACTACACACATGTCAGGTTGATTTAATTATGTATACTCTATATTATATATTTTGTAGTTTTTTCGTTGTTTTTTGTAACAGTTAAATAATTTATTTTGAATGTGTTCAGTGTTACAGTAAAAATAAAGTTTTTAAACATATCTTGACCTACTTTAATTCTATTGGTTGCTGTTAACTTCCCGTCCAATCAGCTGTTAAGTGAGGGCAAAGGGGCGGGACTGCGGCGGTGACGAGGAGAACGACCGTTATCCGTGATGATGAAGAGAATTAGTTATCTTTACCGGACGCTGATTAGCTGCACTCACTGAACCGGACAGAAGGTAAACATACATAAAAAACATATGTAAACATATGTAAAACATAAGTACCTTGGGGTCTTGTTCGCGAGTGAGGGGACCATGGAGCGTGAGATTGGTTGGAGAATCGGAGCAGCCGGTGCTGTAGTACATTCCGTGTATCGCACAGTTGTGACAAAAAGAGAGCTTAGCCAGAAGGCAAAGCTTTCGATCTACCGGGCAGTTTTCGTTCCTACCCTCACCGAAAGAACGAGATCCAGGGTACAAGCGGCCGAAATGGGTTTCCTCAGGAGGGTGGCTGGCGTCTCCCTTAGAGATAGGGTGAGAAGCTCAGTCATCCGAGAGGAGCCGCTGCTCCTTCGCGTCGAAAGCAGCCAGTTGAGGTGGTTCGGGCATCTGGTAAGGATGCCTCCTTGGCGCCTCCCTAAGGAGGTGTTCCAGGCACGTCCAGCTGGGAGGAGGCCTCGGGGAAGACCAGGACGAGGTGGAGAGATTATATCTCCAACCTGGCCTGGGAACGCCTCGGGATCCCCCAGTCGGAGCTGGTTGATGTGGCTCCGGAAAGGGAAGTTTGGGGTCCCTTACCGGAGCTGCTGCCCCCGCAACCCGATACCGGATAAGCGGATGAAGATGGATGGATGGATGGATGGATCCATACAGTTTGTAAAAGTTATAATACCAACGGCTGTTAGCATTGTTAGCAGTTAGTATAGCACAAGCTAAAGTCAGTGTGGAGGGTGACCAAATTTGTCAAATTCTTCCTCATTAGTTTAACACTAGAACCCCAACACTTTTAAAGAGTACCATTTCCTTTAAATCAGACCCCTGACAGCGAATGTATCCTTTTGTCATCATTGATGGGTCATAAACACTTCATCTGCCTCTATCTCAATAACAATTCTTTTCATTTTTTCAGTACTAAACCCCTAACCAACATTTTTTTACCTGAAAACCAATGTATGTGAGTGTCAAGTTATGTTATTGTTGGATTCAGGTCCAAATTTTGACCAATGCAAAGGTGCATAACAGATTGCTTTCTACTTACCCGGGGCCTGTTGCACGAAACCAGGATAAGGGATTAAGCCGGGATATTCAAGTTATCCTGGATGAATTTAGCTTTGATTCGGTTGCACGAAACCAGATTGAATTAAACCCAGCCAAGTAACCATGGAGATTTATTCTTTGCGGCTAGCCTGGTCCAGAGCAGGCTAACAGCCAGGCTAAGGCTGAATCTCATTTCTCTGTCTTACCCCTACCCCTTACCCCTTCCCCTCGTTTTTGCGCGTTCACGCGGGACCTAGTGGTGTCCCAATTCTTATTACGACCGAGGGGTAGGGGATAGACTGAGGGGTGTATAGCCCTAGAAACCAAGTGTGGACGCGACCTCACTTGTAAACACACAGGCGACAATGGATACCGCATCGACCAGAGAGACACATAAATGTAAGTACTTTCGGCTTAAATAATTGATTAAAAAGTTACGACAGTCTTGTTTTGTGGTCTATGCAGTCCTGTGCATATATACTTGCAACCATGTTCCTAACTGAAACTTTTTAAAAATCGCTAGCTTGCAATGCTAACACTAATCGCTAACGCTAACGTTGATTTGCACAACAGTCCCGCATTTCTCTGCCTTGAATGGACTGTATACATCGCATAG
>JAQOOF010000660.1:0-20986 GCA_029931835.1 Etheostoma nigrum | reverse complement strand
CTGATGCGAACCATACGGCAGTACACATAAAAACCACAGTTGCGACCGCTTCATCGGCATTGACCTGACTCCCTGGAGAAGCTGCAGAGGTGGCGGCTGCAGACAGTGGCAGTTATACTGTATTTCACACTATGATGTTTAATTTTGCAATTAATCCGCAGTTCACATTCAAACCGAACCGCAGGGGGAGTTCTTTACACTACTACTGTATATTCAACTTTACTGATAATTTATTGATCAATAGAATGTATTACTAAGTTGAAAACATTACACTTGATAGCTTTTCTATTCACAACACTATTGTATTAGTGCACAAATTAGCTTCAAAAGTAGTAGCAGTTACCTCATGTAAGTCACTCCTAAATTTTTCTACTTGGGGAAAAAAGTTGCTGTTATGTCCTGTTCATACTGGACTTTGTGGTCAAGTGTAGTCAGATGTGAAAGCCCCAAAGGTCATGGCCAAGCATCAATATCTCATGAGTTGGGAATAAGAAAGGGTTAAAAGCACAAGAGAAGGCACATTGTACCAGGGCTCAAGCTCTTTGACCATATGCTTGTATTTTTCTATTACATCTTTGCAAGTCTGTGACTTCCAGTATAATGCACCAAAGCATGATGAATAAAAATAGATAAAATATTTATGTAGTGATTAACATCCGTGACCCATTTAGTGTAATCTGAACTACAAACCATAAAGTTCCTCAAGGCCCTGCATTAGACTGGTAAAGTTATTAAAATCCAGTTGATTAAAGCACCCATATTATGCTAATTTTCAGGTTCATAATTGTATTTTGAAGTTGTACCAGAATTAGTTTACATGGTTTCATTTTCAACAAACACCATATTATGTTGTACCCCACATTGCTGCAGATCCTGTTTTCACCCTGTGTGTTTAGGTCTCTGCTTTAGCTACAGAGTGAGACATCTTACTTGTTTTAGCTACAGAGTGAGACGTTTTACTTGTTTTAGCTACAGAGTGAGACATCTTTACAACAACAAGACAACTTCTTTACTATCTTTGTTTGAGTTGCACATGACATCATCGCTCACCCAGAGACTGAAGGCAGAGGACATTTAGAAACCTTATCTCACTCAAAACAGCATGGATATTTTATTTTCAAAGTTTTTATGCATGTGGAAGCACCAGAGACACAAAATAACACCCCAAATCCCAGAAAAAAGTAAGTTTTTCATAATATAAAAAAAAAAAAATCCATTTCCATTTCCTGCATGATCCGACATGCGCAAACATCTTGCGCATGTCGGATCGTGCAGGCAGCACAGATTGCGTATCCGTAAGACCTAATGAATTCCCAACTAAGATATTCGAGCATGCGCAAGATAGCGTCTTGCGATAGAATCTTGCGAGCTGTTAATAATAGTGTACAACACTGCACAATCTGTTCCATTCATTTCACAGCGCTCTGGTGGAGGAAACTGAAGGTTTGAAGTGACAGAAAGATTCAGACTTCATTCCACACGTAACCAAAGTGGTGTAGTGTTATGTAACAACTCCTTTATTATTTTGGATTTCAACCACGTAAACACCTCCTAATGCATGGCGTAAGCTACATTTAAAAACATCACATCCCCACACGGACATCGATATGGGGTTTTGGATCAGACAATAAGTACTTAATTTAAATATCTTTATAAAACAGACGTGAACTGCATAATGAATAACATAAACTATAGCCTACAAAAATATGCTGCCAGTGGTGTTTCAATGCATGGGTGATACAAATAGTATAGGGAAACCGTAACCTTTTCTACTACGTATTTATGCGCATTCGCAGATCGGATCGTGCAGGCAGCACAGATCGCGTACCCACAAGGTCTACCAATCAGAAAAATAAAGCTGTCATTTGTCCTGTCCCAACAGGTGCAACAAAGCCAACAGGAGATGTCAATCAATCAGTCTATACACACACAAACACACACACACACACACACACACACACACACAGTCCAGGGAAGAGGTCCAATCAGCCAGATTAACTGAAAACACCTGTGAGGATCTTCAGGGCCTTTCCAAATTTGTCTTGAGTTTTCAAGAAGCGGCGAGTGGAGCTACTGATTTGCATATAGTAGATGGAATTTAACTTTATGCAAATGAAGAGAGAGAGCAATTTAACGGCCTGCTTCTCAAAAGTCAACGCAACACTACATAGACAATGAATGGGATGCATGGATATGATGTTTGGCAGTGGACTCGTGTTACAGGGGCTGTAGGCCTACTCTCTCCTTAGACAACAACTTCCCTGGGATATTAAAACAGAAAACTGATAAGTTCTGTCAGAGAGAGAGCAGGAGTGCGGTTGTGTTGTACATTGGTAGTCCCCAGAGAAGAAGTTGGTCATTTAATGGAGCAGATTAGAACCCAAATTGAAATGTAAGAAACTTGCTGAATGTAAGAACATTGTATCAAACTGGTCGTTATTACTGTGATTTATAAAGTGTCAGGTTTAGTTCTCTAGTGTTAATAGTGTCAAAAAAGTGTTAGTTGACGTTGTTGTTCAGTAGCTAGCAAGGAGATTATCAGATAACAAATTGATTGATTTAGTGGGAGGGGGTGGGGGTTCTGATCCTGGAATCTCCCCTGGATTTGCAAAATGTTAGTACAATCAAATTACTTTGAATATAGCAAAGGCTGTTGTAGAAGATAAGTGATTTGTGTTTTGTTTGTTTCTGATATGAATTACATTAATCTGAAGTACAGCAGTTTCTATTAATGGACACCATAGCTGGATGAGACAGAGCAGCAGCTGGAAAACATGAAGAATTACCGTTCTGAGCCCTTTTACATGATGAGTTTTGTTCTGTCCCGATGCAGCTTTGGCCACTTTAATTATTTTAACATAGCAGAATACAACAGTAATACACATCATTAAGAAGTAAAACTGACTTATAGCTGACCTAAGATGACCCTGCAATTTGAGAAGGATGAACATTTTTGCTCAGCATACTCTGCCCTGGGTATAGAAGCTTTGGGTCGCAGATGCAAAGAAGATAGAAAGAATACGTATACAGGGTACAGAACTGAGGCAGTGAATGATGAGGATGTAATGCATAGTGCTGTGAGTGGAGCACAGCTCTCCATGAAATAGCCACGTAATGTTCCAGGGTCATTGCTGTCAGAGTAACTGGGGTGACAAAGGTGTAGAGAGACAAAACAGTATACAACCACATTTATATGGTAAAATAAAAATAGCTTAAAATGAGCAGGACATCACTCATAAGTAAAAGCAGACAATCAGACAGTAGTGTTGTAGCAAATAAGATGTAGCGTATGGCTGTGTAGAAGAAATCCTTTATAAAAAAGATTGTGATCAGCAACAATTTGATGAAAAGCAAAACTGACACCAAAACCTAAACTAAAATCACACAATCAATACAACTGGTGGTATTTGATCACAAACATAATACACAATACATTAGACAAAATCACATCAAAAAGCATGTGCAAGACCTCAGATTTCCAAACCACCCCTAAAGTCACATTCAGCTCATAGACAAAGGCCTTCTGCTGAGCTCGGTGAAAGTGAAATTTTACTCACCACACTGCCTCACCAGTTCCTGCTAACATACTTCATAGGCTTTAGTAACTATGGTTACACACATAATGTTCTGGAAGGAATTTTATGTAGTCGGGCTCCTCCAAATTTTTTCCCACACAAATGCAATTAGACAGCACCTATAGACACCATAACTCTATAGCTATTTGGATAAGAAGGCACATTCATTGGTGATTTACTAAGGCTTCATGACCATAGACTGTACAAAAGAAGAGGATATAAGGATGTGACCCATTGGTTTCTGAACTAACATTTTGAAGTCTCAAGTTTTGCATTTTGCCATCGCTATCTTGGTGTTTTGGAGCCAGAAGTCCACCAGGAGAGGTCTTCATATTCAAGGATCTCTTCTGGTCAGCCAACGCCACTGCAACCATCAAAAGAATACAGTAAGTCTGTAAATAAGTAACACTTTATTTATTTTATATAGCACTTTTTAAAACATGCAACCATAGAGAGCCTCCTGACATACTGCTTGTCAATCTGGTATACAAGCTGCTCTGCTACAGATAAGAAAGCACTCCAGAGAGTGGTGAAGACTGCAGAGAAAATCACAGACATTGGGTATACTGTGGGCACACTGTGGGCACATTAGACATAGGGTGGGCAGCTTGGGCATACTGTGGGCACATTGAGCATTCAATGGGCATATTGGGCACACGGTAGGTACATTGGGCATGTGATGGGCACATTGGGAATGCTGTGGGTAAACTGTGGGCATGCATTAGGTACACAGTGGGCACAATTGGCATACTGTGGGAACATTGGGCATTAGGTGGGCACATTGGGCTCACAGTGGGCACACTGAGCATGCAGTCGGTACACTGTGTGTTGTGGGTCTGCTGCCTTTTGTGCTTGTTCGTGTCTCCCTTTTCCCTGTGTGTCTGTTTGTGTTCATCGTCCCTGGAGGGGGCGTGCCGTATGAGGATCTGGGTCAAGAGGTGTGGCCACTCACCCCTGCTCTGTCAATCTACACAGCTGAGTCACATCATCATCATTCATTTAATCCTGTTTTCTGTCTCAGAAACCATTCCCATTCCTGACTCCTGTGCTACTTCACCAGACTCTCCGTTTGGACTACATCTACTCCGCCACCTCCTCCTGTGTTAAGACTGTTCATTTCCGTATGCTGACTGTTTCAGTATTAAACCTTTTTGTTACACTTTTTATCATCTCCTGTGGTTGTTCTGTGTCCGGGTCCAACCGAAACCCTAACACTGTGGGCATTGGGCAAAGCATTAAAAAAAATTACTTAAAATGTACTCACAGCAACACAATCCGACATTACACACCAACTTCATGGGCTGAGTGGCGAGCTGTGCGAGAGTTGGAAAGGATCCAGGGTTTGAACTTTTTTTTCAAGTATTTAGGTGTACAACTAAAGTGCAACACTGCAAATGTTTTTCAGGAGAGACTGTCTGAAAATGTACACCGTATTTAAACAATATTGCATTGTCCTTGA
Source organism: Etheostoma nigrum (assembly GCA_029931835.1). NCBI lineage: Eukaryota > Metazoa > Chordata > Actinopteri > Perciformes > Percidae > Etheostoma > Etheostoma nigrum. Next base: position 15,952 of record JAQOOF010000660.1, on the reverse strand, counting down.
CAGCGGGCTTTTCAATCTGCCTTTCGAGTGTGGCCATTTTTAACAACTATAAACACCTTTGCATTCCAACATGGTTGGAAAACAAACTAGTTATTTTCTAGTAGAACCCAACACTTAGTCTTGTTGGGGTTATGGCCACCCCTCCCTGGAGCCCACCAGGTATCAGTAGTCCCATTTCATCAATAATTTGTGTGCTCAAATTACTCATTTTCACCCTAAAATCATTTCCTGCACACCAGCTAATAACCCTTGAATTGTTAAATCTGTGCCAACAAATTACTTAATGTGGCTCCAGCTGTTTTACTATAGAGGTGCTTGAGCCTGCTCTTCCTCATATAATTTTGATACTGCATTGGATCTTTCACATGGCTAATGCAGTGCAAAATGGACAATCTACTGTAAATCAACCAAATAGGATTAACACGATTTTGATTTTGGGAAAGATATGTCCATATACGATTTGGTTATTAAAGTCAATCTATTATCAATGATATCCCTGAAATGTTTATATACAGTGAGGAAAATAAGTATTTGAACACCCTGCTTTTTTTCAAGTTCTCCCCCTTAGAAATCATGGAGGGGTCTGAAATTGTCATCGTAGGTGCATGTCCACTGTGAGAGACATAACCTACAAAAAAAATCCAGAAATCACAATGTATGATTTTTTAACTATTTGTTTGTATTATACAGCTGCAAATAAGTATTTGAACACCTGTCTATCAGCTAGAATTCTGACCCTCAAAGACCTGTTAGTCTGCCTTCAAAATGTCCACCTCCACTCCATTTATTATCCTAAATTAGATGCAGCTGTTTGAGGTCGGTAGCTGCATAAAGACACCTGTCCACCCCATACAATCAGTAAGAATCCAACTACTAACATGGCCAAGACCAAAGAGCTGTCCAAAGACACTAGAGACTAAATTGTACACCTCCACAAGGCTGGAAAGGGCTATGGGGAAATTGCCAAGCAGAAAGGTCCACTGTTGGAGAAATTATTAGAAAATGGAAGAAGCTAAACATGACTGTCAATCTCCCTCGGACTGCGGCTCCATGCAAGATCTCACCTCGTGGGGTCTCAATGATCCTAAGAAAGGTGAGAAATCAGCCCAGAACTTCACGGGAGGAGCTGGTCAATGACCTGAAAAGAGCTGGGACCACCGTTTCCAAGGTTACTGTTGGTAATACACTAAGACGTCATGGTTTGAAATCATGCATGGCACGGAAGGTTCCCCTGCTTAAACCAGCACATGTCAAGGCCCGTCTTAAGTTTGCCAATGACCATTTGGATGATCCAGAGGAGTCATGGGAGAAAGTCATGTGGTCAGATGAGACCAAAGTAGAACTTTTTGGTCATAATTCCACTAACCGTGTTTGGAGGAAGAAGAATGTTGAGTACCATCCCAAGAACACCATCCCTACTGTGAAGCATGGGGGTGGTAGCATCATGCTTTGGGGGTGTTTTTCTGCACATGGGACGGGGTGACTGCACTGTATTAAGGAGAGGATGACCGGGGCCATGTATTGTGAGATTTTGGGGAACAACCTCCTTCCCTCAGTTAGAGCATTGAAGATGGGTCAAGGCTGGGTCTTCCAACATGACAATGACCCGAAGCACACAGCCAGGACAACCAAGGAGTGGCTCTGTAAGAAGCATATCAAGGTTCTGGCGTGGCCTAGCCAGTCTCCAGACCTAAACCCAATAGAGAATCTTTGGAGGGAGCTCAAACTCTGTGTTTCTCAGCAACAGCCCAGAAACCTGACTGATCTAGAGAAGATCTGTGTGGAGGAGTGGGCCATAATCCCTTCTGCAGTGTGTGCAAACCTGGTGAAAAACTACAGGAATCGTTTGACCTCTGTAATTGAAAACAAAGGCTATTGTACCAAGTATTAAAATTGATTTTCTCAGGTGTTCAAATACTTATTTGCAGCTGTGTCATACAAATAAATAGTTACAAAATCATACATAGTTATTTCTGGATTTTTTTTTTTTTGATTATGTCTCTCACAGTGGACATGCTCCCACCTACAATGACAATTTCAGACCCCTCCATGATTTCTAAGTGGGAGAACTTGCAAAATAGCAGTGTGTTCAAATACTTATTTTCCTCACTGTATATAATGTACTTTATATACTGTATATCTATATATGTTTTATAGTGTAACAGACTAGATTTTTGCTTACAAATCATTGAGTCAAGAAAACAAATTAAGTTTATTTTTAACAAGACAATTAACACGGCTGCAATAAAAAGCGGCTGTAAAGCTCTCAGTTTGGCCATAATTAAACCACCTATTGACTTGAAAATAAAAGTCAGTGAACCTAAAGTAGTTGAAACTAGGGCACCACTTCACATGTATGTGATAGTTGATGTTGCCATTGTCTGGTTTGTGTACTACTGTAAGTTTCTAGCAGTATCATTAGGTATCATGAGGGAATATGATGGTGATGTTGGCACTCTGCAGACATGGTTTGTTTTTTCATTTTGGACTGACACAAACAATGAGCTAATGAGCTAATGAGCTGGTCATCACTATTCTCTTATGGCAAGTAAACTCCTGTGAAACTCATTAAAAGGTGACAGTTAATTGGTTCATTAATTATTTAAACTCCTCTGTTGACTTGGGCTCTGAATGCGGCGGTTGACATAACAGCAAAAAAAAAAATGTAATGTAAACTATTGGTTTGTCTTGTAATATTAATAATAAGAATATTTATAATAGTCATTTTGGCATCAACTGTGGAAATGTGCTTTCAGCTTCACAGATTGCACACATCATTGTGAAACACAACCCAATAAATACCACAACATGCACAGTATAGGCAACACTAGTCCCACATTACCAGACCTTTCTCCACAGAAGAAACATCTGGCTACACTGCAGATACAGTGTGGCATAGGAGAAAAAAACTGTGTTTTTTTTGCATTTCTGTAAACCAAACACAATCGTCTTGGGCAGCGCTAAGTTCTGGACACAGCAACGGTGCCTCATAAAATATTAAATGAAGGTAACTGTATTTGTTGCTAAAATGCCAAATTATATACATGATGCGACCAGTCCATCCCTAGCTTCCTGTTTTTACAAGAAACACATAAATATGCAGAATCGAATAGCACTCTGCTCATTGCTAACAGCTGTTAACAGAGCTCCAAAAGTATGCGGCCGGACGGGACAGAATATGGACTATAAAGACAGAGATTGACAGTTTTTGGGTTTGGCTCCTTGCACCTAACGATTTACTCAGCAGCTAACAGTAGCTAACTACAGTTAGCTGCTGTTAGCTGTTATTTTAACACCAATGAAAGTTATCTGTCCAAAACTCCGTAAATCAACTCGGTAGCCAATACCCCTAGTAACATTTATGAATTAAAAAGTAAAAATGGTTCCACTTTAGGAGACCAGGTATGGTTTTAACACTTTTTTCTTCAGCACCTAAAACTACCTTTTTTAGCTATACGTCTGAAACTTTTAGGCAAAGCACAGACATTTGTCTACTACAAATGGAAACTATTTCAATTTCTTCAGCTATATCACAGATTCTGTGAGATGATGACAAATACAAGGTGGTCCACTTTTACAACTTACTCCACTACTTGTGTAGTGTGCTACATAAAACACACTTGATGGTTGTAACACTTTCAAAACATGTGTTACAACTTACCCCGCCACTGTCATCCATTATTTAGCTAGCTGTATTAGCATGGTGCTTTGAAATTAGAAGCAGGTTGATACACCATTCTTTACTACAGAAACTACAGTTAGACCTGATATAACTCAACATTATCTACAACGGTGGAAGTACTAAACAAAATATGACCTTGTTATTTTGTTTAGTTTTTTACTTTACATTTTTTTTGCTGAAGTTTCAGGACAGATAGCAACACAGGCTGGAAAACCTCCATGTGGGATGACTCCTATATTATCCCTGATTTGTGGAATTGGTAGTGTTACAACTCTCCCAGTGTTATAACTACAGTGAGGAAAATAAGTATTTGAACACTCTGCTATTTTGCAAGTTCTCCCACTTAGAAATCATGGAGGGGTCTGAAATTGTCATCGTATTGTCATGTGTTGCGAGATTTTGGGGAACAACCTCCTTCCCTCAGTTAGAGCATTGAAAATGGGTCGAAGTATTACAGTAATTACTTAGAACGGATTTTACTTTAATAAATCTTAGCGCTGAAATACATTATATGAGCTTTTTGGCTTTGCACTGCACTGTGGTGAAGGATGAGCCTGTTCAACTCTTTTGCTTGATGACTCCGCTGCCCCAGCGCAGTGGTCTTATTGAAATTAATGAGGACACTGTGCTGTTGTTGATGTGAGCCTAGCCTCAGTGCACAGTTGTTAGGCTGTACAAATGCATGAAAAGTTTAAAAATGTGGAGAATGAAGTAACTCATACACTCAACCTATCAAGCTGCATCTATGATTATTAAGTTGGCTGAAAAGTCATGGAGTTACCAGACTTTTTTACTTTTTTTAAGTCAAGGAACCCATAGCTGAAAAAGAGACAGAGTAGGGTCCCTACTATATATATTGTATAAAATTAAGTTGCATATTAAACTGGGCCTACAATAACTTGTAGGGAGGCCAAGAGCTTTTTTATGGTGCATACAATACTAATACAATATGCCGGTGCTGTCTCCTCCCACTATTATTATCATTAAGCAATTATGCAATTATGTATGTAATTTCTTGTCAACGTCAGCCAACACATCATATAGTAATATACCTGAGACAGGATAATGGTGGCTGATATATTGACCTAGCAGATGCATTGGTCAAGCTCCAGCATGTGCGTCGCTACGGCTGCCACCAGTGTCATCTGTCATGCGTAAGAGACGTAGCACAAAGATTCTGGACCCTGTAGAAAGGCATTCTCTACCCCACATCTACAACAATTCATTCTAGCATATTTTTTACACCCCTGCGTAAACACACACACACTTTTATGGTATCACTTTACTGCACAACAGTTCAGACAGTACAGTATGTGGCCTGTACTGTCACCAACTTCTGATAGTTAACTTTGAGACGCCATGGGATATTACACTGAAAGTCTTGGCTTGTTTTTCATCATCAGAAGATGTTTTTTTCTCCAACTTAACGATAATAATAATTGGCCTGTTACCTGTATTCCTGTGTGTAACACTAAACGCCAGGGAAGCTAATTAAAAGTGGGTAATGATGGCATCATTAATTATTAAACGACTGCTCTGTTGATGATGGCTAATGGATGCATCTGTAATCATTTGTTTGTTAACAGTATGGTTAACAAAACTTTAAACAAAATGTTTTCATTCAATATCTGAACATTCAACTAGTTCTTCTTTTTTAAATATGAGAACCAAAGAAATTTAAAACATGATAGTGAGGTGAAGTCAGATTACACACACATCAACACTGCAGTGTGAGCAATAACCCATGTTATATCATCTTTATACATCACACATATCTTTATATGACATGAGTTACTCCACTGGTATAATGAAATAATGGATGTCCCATTATCCCACAGACTTCTTGACAAAATATTGTTAAGCCCATACTGTGTCAGACCACATGACATCACAACTACCAGGTTTGGAAAGTGACATACATACAGTGGCTTGAAAGTTTACACACCCATGCTAAAGTTGATTGACAAGAGGAATAAAAAAACATCTTTTGGAAATTGATCTTAAAGCCTTAATTCAAACAATTTAGTAAAATCCAACCTTTTAAGGCCACCAATGTTATAGTTTAGGTATTTAGCTTTGTTTTTGTTCCTCCTTATTTGGTATTTTTGGATCTGTCTTGTCTCCTTGTGCTTGTGTCCTAGTTTCCTCCCCATCTTGTGTTGTAGTTTCTGTCTTATGTTTTCCTTGACTGTCTGTAGGTTCTGTTTCCTGTTTTATTTTGATAGTCTGGTTTTCTGTGCTGTCTAGTCTTTAGTGTTACTTCCTGTGTTTTCCCGCTCCTGTGATTACCTGGTGATTACCTGATGGCTCCCACCTGTCTCCCAGCCCTTGTGTCACCTGCCACTACACCTAGAGATTGGCATGGTTTTATTTAGGTTAGCCTAATAGCTGGTTTGATTTGCATTGATCTAGTGGAAAGTTCCCCATGCCAACCTCTATGTATGGTGAAGGGTATGTGATGATGGGGGTATTTTAATTCCAAAGGCCAAGGGAACTTTATCAGGATGCATAGTATCCTATCTATGAAATAACTGACCTTTAAAAAATATAAATGTGCCTGCCTTTATGGGAATTTAACATAGGGGTGTGTATACGTATGCCCCCAATGTTTTAAGGAAGAACATGTATTTATTTATAATACATTATTCATTCACAAAGACAATTGGTGTCCTTAAAAGGTTGGATTTTCCTATTTTTAAATAAGGCATTAAGATAAATTTCCGAAAGATGTTTTTTCCTCTTTTTAATCAACTTTAGCCTGAGTGTGTAAACTTTCTCAAGGCACTGTACATGTAATTAAGAATTGTAACTACAATTTTGAGGTACTTGTACTTGACTCAAGCTTACCACTTTCAGCTACTTTATACTTCTAGTTCCCAACCATTCAGAGGCAAATATTACACTGAAGTATTATTGTTGAAGATAGATGACATATTGTGATTGATGAATACACAAACTACTTATACCCAGCAGTAGGCCTACATAAAGTCATTAAACCAGCTCCACCTTTACCAGCTGCAAGCGGTATAAACATTCATGCATCAATGGTTATAATAATATATTTTGAGATGGGCCATTCTGCATCATAAGTACTTTTACTTTGATTCTTGTATTTTGATGTGAATACTTTTGTAATGGTCTATATCAGAATTTGAATGCAAGACTTTTCCTTAGCTTAAAGCCTAACAAAGTAAGCTATTTCCTTTTGTGTATTGGCTGTGGTATTGCAACGTCTTTAAAATCTGAGTAGGTCTACTTCTTTCACCACTGTAGTAATTAAATAAAGTTAAAGTCCTCCATTGAAAATAGTAACTACTTGAATGAAGGTTGTATTATAGCCTAAGTAAAATATTGGCTAGGCTGAGTAACCAATTAAAAATAAAAATAGGCTACCCAATGCACAAAAAGAGCTATATTAATTCCACATCATAGTAGTAGGCCTAGAATATTAATGACGTAAGTAAGTAGCATTTTACTCTAGCTGGTAGAGGTGAGGCTATTACAGGTATTACACGGTTGAGAATCTTTAAAAACGCGTCATATCTGAATACTTCTTCCACCACTGACAACTACACATGGAGAGAAAAAAGACATGGGTTCTTTGAACACTCCAATGCATTTTGCGCTATGTAGGGACATGACACGTTGTGGATGATGGATGAGCAGACAAACCCGGGCTGACCACAAGATGATGTTGCCGTTTGAACCACGAGAGGGCGACCGTGTTCAGCATGGTGTTCAGTCTTTGACAGCTTCACAGCCGGGGAACCTCTGCTCAATGACGACGAACATTTTACTGTGGCGGACCAACATGGCCGCGCTGGGGAGGGTGATAACCTGTTTCCGTCTCCTCAGGTAGGTGTTTTATCGTCAGATAATGGTATGTAGGTACAGTTTTTAATTTATTTATACACAAATTCCTAAACTAACCGACCCTTAAGAAATGACATGCTGTTGTCGACTTAAAAGAGGGAAAATGAGAATGTTTAGCTTCATAACACTGTTAGCAACAACAACCGGAAGTATAATACACGTCAAAAGTTTTTTATTGCTTAGCTAGCTACATGTATTAATTAACAGAAGTAACTCAATAAAGAAGAGAAAATTACCGTATTGTTAAACTTGCTTCAGTTTTGACTCTTTCAGCTTTGGTTGCTAGTTAGAGCGAAGCAGCAATAATATAATATAAGATAAGATAATGGTCAATAAGTAGCCTACGTGACAGTGCGTTAACGTTACATCTTAAATCCGCGCCATGGCTGTTTTAAACTGAGAATGGTTGTGTTTTGTTCAGGAGTTCATCTCGTGTCCTGTTCAGTAGCAGAAAACCTGCAGTCCATAAAGCGGGCAGATGGACACACATTGTGTATACAGGTATAGCCTCTTTAACTGTGGGCTGTGGGCTGTGTGCTATACCTTTCAAACAGGTGAGTCTGTCACCACACCAGAGATCAAGGCATATGAAATAACAGCAGCCATCTACAGTATAAAACATACAACATGTACACATATCTTGTTTGTATCTCTTGCAGGTTGAAAACCTCTCTCATGACTCTTTGATCAAACGAGCAGCCTCTCTGGTTACAGATAGTTCAAGCACTTTTCTCTCTCAGACCACTTTGGCTCTCATAGATGCCATCACGGAGTACTCAAAAGTAAGTTTGGATCTTGTGGTAAACATGTTTCTTGTCATTTAGGATTGAAGAAAGATTACTTGCAAGTTACAGTAAGTATACAAGTCAGGACATTTTTATTTATATAGCCCCAAATCACAAATTTGCCATAAACAGCTTTACAATTTGCGGCATACAACACCCTCTATTGTCATACCCTTGATTCATCCATCCACCCATCTTCATCCGCTTATCCGGTATCGGGTTGCGGGGGCAGCAGCTCCAGCAGGGAACCCCAAACTTCCGTTTCCTGAGCCACATCAACCAGCTCCGACTGGGGGATTCCGAGGCGTTCCCAGGCCAGGTTGGAGATATAATCTCTCCACCTAGTCCTGGGTCTTCCCCGAGGCCTCCTCCCAGCTGGACGTGCCTGGACCACCTCCCTATGGAGGTGCCCAGGAGGCATCCTTACCAGATGCCCAAACCACCTCAACTGGCTCCTTTTGACACAAAGGAGCAGCGGCTCTACTCCGAGATCCTCTCGGATAACTGAGTTTCTCACCCTATCTGTAAGGGAGACACCAGCCACCTTCCTGAGGAAACCCATTTCGGCCGCTTGTACCCTGGATCTCGTTCTTTTGGTCATGACCCAGCCTTCATGACCATAGGTGAGGGTAGGAACGAACACTGACCAATAGTTCTTTTCGTCACAATGGTGCGATAAACTGAATGTAATACCGCACCCGCTGCTCCGATTCTCCGACAAATCTCCTGCTCCATGATCCCGTCACTCGCGAACAAGACCCCAAGGTATTAAAACTCCTTCACTTGGGGTAAGGACTCATTCCCTACCTGAAGAAGACACTCCATCGGTTTCCTGCTGATTCTGTAAGGGGGGAAAAAGCCTTTAACTAGGAAAACTTTATTTACTATATAAGATGCAATACATAACAGAACGCAGCTGCCCGCCTCATCACCCGCTCCAAATCCTGGTATCACTCCAGTCCTAAAACAACTCCACTGGCTCCCCATCTCCCACAGGATCACCTAGAAAATCCTGGTCCTCACCTACAAAGCCCTCCACCATCTGGCCCCCTCATACTTCACTGACCTCCTCTCCCCCTCACAGTCCCTCAGATCCACCTCAGCCGGTCTCCCACAAGTCCAAACTCCGCAGTTTTTTCCCTCCCCCAAGAGATCCGCACCTCTGAGTCCCTCACCATCTTCCAGTCACGCCTCAAGACCCATCATCTTCACGCTCATGCACTATCCAGTAAGAATTCACGGCGCCCCTAACGCTTTGCTACATACTGTATGCCAATGTAGATACTATGTATTGAATAGGAGTTTGATGAGTGAGCTGAGGACGGTTTAGTTGTAAGCATTGTTATAAGTTGATTAGGTCGGTGTCAAGGCTTGCCCATGTCCAAATGCGGCATATTGTAGTTTGTAGAAAAGCGGTATAGTAATATCTACAGATCTGGTATTACTCCAGTCCTATAATAACTCTACTGGCTCCCCATCTCCCACAGGATTGTCTAGAAAATCCTGGTCCTCACCTAGAAAGCCCTCCACCATCTGGCCCCCTCATACTTCACTGACCTCCTCTCCCCTCACAGTTTCTCGATCCATCTCGGCCAGTCTCCCACAGTCCAATTTTCTCAGTTTTTACCTTCCCCAAGAGATCTGCACCTCTGAGTGCCTGACCGTCTTACAGTCACGCCTCAAGACCCATCGTATTGATGCTGATATGCACCAGGCAGAAAAAATGGAGGGTGAAAATAATGTTTTGTTATATACTGTATGTAAATGTAAATATTATGTATGGAACAGGAGTTTGATGAGTGAGCTGAGGATGGTTTGGAAGTAAGCAGGGATAAAAGCAGAGCAGGTCGGTGTCAAGGTTTGTCTATGTCCAGATGCAGCATAATGTAGTGTGTAGAGAAGCCAATGGCAATGTCTACAGATCTGTTTACAAACTGTACTGGGTTTTGTTAAGTATGGCTATAACCCTTACAAGGTTAGTTCATCCAAAGCACACAAAACAAACATATTTTCCCACTTACCTTAGTGGAAGACATGCAAATACATATCTGTGACTTCTGCTTTTACGCCAACACAAAAGAGATGAATGGCATTTATTTGTGGCAGTCATTATAACATAACTAACTATAATAGTTTGAAAAAACCTGGAGTCCTCTTCTGTGCTACTCTGCTTCCATAGTTAGATTTTTAAAGTCTGAGTAAAGCAAAAATAAATGTGTTCACAGTAAAATCAGCCAGACAAATCTTTAGGATTTAAAAATTGCCACGTATACAAGATTAGCTTTCAAAATCATAAAATAAGATGTATTCTTTGCTCTGAGGCACTCAGGGCGTGTTGCTGAAGGTGCTGAGCTGAAGAATGAGTCACTGCACATCAACAGATTCTGGTTAGCAGCACACACAGTCTATGGTAGCACAGCAGCACCCTTGTGTTTAACAGTCTAACTCCACAATACAGTACTACACAGTTAAGTCTTTCACACATTTTCAACAAGTGTTTCTTTACATATAGAATTTGTAGATTCAGCTGTACTCGAACTTTAAATGTAAACTATGTATGTATGTCCTTCCTCTGTTTGCTAACAGGCTGTGCACATACTCATTGCCCTCCAAAGGCGATATTTGGATTCACTGGGAAAACTGACTCCAGCAGAAGAGGACTCAATCTGGCAGGTGATCGTTGGCCAGCGTTCAGAGGTTAGTTTGTGTTGTCCACTTTGCTGAAAAGTATTTTAAAACAAACCTGAGCATAGCATTCAGTTTTTCTGTTAATGTATAGATAAATATGACATCCGACTTGCAAACTCTACACAACAAACTGTTGTAGATATGTATGAGTCGGAGTGTATCACTCTCTCTGTCCTAACAGGTTAGTGACAAACGAGATGAATTCATGCGTTTTGAGTTGAACTGGGTCAGCGCCGTCAAGCTGTGTGAAACAGCAGCCGAGGCAGCGTACATCTCAGGTGTGTAAAAGACCATGTCTGAGTGGTTATATGGCCGTGTGAACGAATGGTTGGGTTGTCAGGAAGGGTTGAGGCAGGTTTTCCCTTTGTAATGATGAATAAAAGTGTTAAGCTGTGAATCATCAAAGCTTTGTACGTTGTTGCCTGTGCCTGTTCCTATTCAGCTGCTGTCAGTGTTACTTTGGACAGCGTATGGATCATTTGCTTACACTCAGCATGGCAAAGTGTAAAACAAAATGGCGATGACGGACAGGGGTGTCTTCTTAATGACCACACATCTGAAGGCTGAACATAAGCTGTTGTGATGTCAAACTTTGAACTTTTTTCGTGTGCAGGAGCTGAACATGCGTCCATCACGGCGAGGACAAACATTCAGGTGGCCCAGACACAGGTGGAGGAGGCCCAGAAACTGTCGATGGATGCAGATGCGAAGTTGGCCGAGACTAAAGTAATGGAGGTTGAAAGGGTGTCACAATATGTTGCCTCCTTAGAGAATAGTGATGAGGAAGAGGTGCCAGACGCTTATTTAAGAGAAGACTGATACAAATGTCCAGAGTTATTAGAAAACATTTAAAAAAGTTTATTTGCTTTGAAAGTAAATAACTTATTATCATTCTCTCTTTTTAGTCTTTAACATGTTTGGCTGTGACTCATTATGTAGATCTGCATATATGTATGCACCTCATGCTGCATCATAGAGGATTAAGTTTTTGATCCACTGTTTATTGTATTGTGACTAAATCCAACATCAGATTTTTGTTTATATGTTGTCAGAATTCATTGTAATAAAAACAAGACCATAATAAAACTGTTTATTTGGTTCTTTGCTTAATATGCTAGCATCAGAAAATAAAACGTTTCATTTCATGTTTACTAGATGAAAGTAGTGTCTACCGAAGTGACTGGTGGATAAGATTCATTATTGTGTTGCAAGGTCTGGTTTTAGTAACATTGTGTTGATCCAAATTAGAGCCAGACCGATATATCGGCCCGCCGATATTAGGCATTTCCCTAACTTCGGTATCTGCATTTATAATGGCAGATAAAATAAAATATATATTCATTCATCAGTCATTTATGACAAATGATTCTGATAAATTAATATTTAAAAAAATAAAATAAAAATGGACTGTCAACCATGTTATGAGGGTTGGTGTTGCATAGTATGTCCACCAGAGAGCGCTCTACAACGTCCCTAGCTAAGTTTCCATCCACTTGTCAATCAAATTACTTGAAGTTCGGTAAAAAAAACTTGCGTATAAAGCTGTTTAAAGTGTGTTTCCATCCAACGGCTTTAAAGCGAATAAAAACCTGTGCATAATGACACTTGCTGTTTTGCGATCAAATTAGCATATCAAATTCATTTCAGACATTTTACGATGTTTTTCGCATTTTTGCACTGAATCGCACAACATTCAAGCAAACATTTGTGAACAAAGTTTTTCTAGACAAAATGGATCGCACCGTCTACCAACACATGATCAATATTGCACAAGTTATAATAGTGCTTATGTGCCAGCTGATTGCAACATATCACGCTATTGCAGGAAACCAACGCTATCAACACATCGCTATGACGATGCAACTTTTATTGTCTCTCTGGCACCGCTGCGAGACAACTCTTTTTTTTTTTAGACATGTCTTGCTGTTTGAGCGCCTTCCCTTTACTCCGCAAAACGTCCCACGGCTTGTCGTAACCTTTGTTGGCCATTTCCTTCGCGAGTTCCTGATAAATAAATTCAAAAAGTCTATTGTCTCCTCGTTCATCCACTTCCATCTGTCTTTGTTGACACCCGCCATGTGTGCAAACAGAGTGGACATAATGGGTGGAAATGAACTAAAACTTTTGTGGCGGGCTGCAACCATAAAATGACCTAAAACTTAATCGCAATTCATCATTTATCTGGCAAATAACGTTTCCATCATCCATTCCATTTATCGCATAAGCCGTAAATCGATCAAGATAAAATCCGATGAGACCGAACGTATTTCCTTTGAGTCGATATTCATGAAATTCCATCAAATTTTACTGTTTCCATAAGGCATTTTTCATTCAATATAAAACGTGTGGATGGAAACATAATACCTGTTGGCAATACTCTGATTTCTTTTTTTTGTTATTGTCTTTTTTTTTCCAAAGGACTAAGTTTCATATCTTAAGTTTGTATTTTTATACGTTTTATTTATCAGAACGTTAATATATTGTGATGTTCTGTTGTGACAATAAATACAATTACCATCATACTATTTTAGTTACAACTCATCACTACTGTTAGGGAATTCTGTTTTTGTTTTGTTAAGTATTTCTGGATTATTATTTTTTTATTTATATCGGCTGATATATCGGAATATCATATTTTTAAAAACCAAATATTTGTATCGTTATCGGCCTTAGAAATCCTTTATCGGTCGGGATCTAATCCAAATGACTTAAAAACATTTTACCAGTGCTAGAAATGGAGGGAAAACAATGTGTCCACTTCACATGGGAGCCCAAGATAGAGAGTTGTTTGATACCAGTATTTGCCAGATTTCTTTCTGACTTAATTGTTGGTTTGATACATATGTTACACATGAGAGGTGTCTTTGCATTTGTCCCCTGCTAAAGTGACCAGAGACCACTTTGTAAACACAGTAAAACCCAGAGACGGCACACAATTAGCTGACTAACTGGTTTTGTGAAATGCAACCAATCAGCTGGTGTTACTACATTTTTGTACATGTAACCCTGAAGTAATTTTGTATGATTATTCCATCCACCGAAATTTTAATTTGCAGATCTTTACTTGTTTTTTTTTACTTGTTATTTGTATCTCTCTTTTTCACTCAACAACTCTTCCTTCTCTGCAAATTAGCCATGTCCTGACTCTCCTGTAGAGCTTTTAGGCCATTTCTTAACACCTCCTGTCATCACTTCATCTACAGCATCACCTCTTTCTACACTTTATCAGAGCAGAAAACAAACCACTCTACCTCTGGTCAAAGAACTGGTTGACACAAAACAGGAGAATTATTTTATATTTGGATAGTTTTGTTTCCAGCACACAAGTTACAAAATGATTTAGACTAAGGTGTGGGCAGGTGGTCAAACGTAAAGGAGTTAAATGCAGACTGACGTTATTTGCATGGTTATAGGACTTCATAGTCTTTAAGCATTCAATAAGTCTTAAACAATAGTCAGATGCCCGAATGTACAGTGAAACAAACCCCTCCTTTTATTCCAGCAGATGGCGATCTAAACCAATTTACATATATTTTCTATCTTTCATTACAGTGGGATGCACTGCGTTTGCAGGTTCATTCCTAGTCAGTTGAAATGCATTTATTGGTGTCACTGTTTATTTACTTACTTTCTTATGACTATAGATATTTACTATTTTATTTGGTGATTAATGATTGTAAGCCCCATATTGTTAGGACCCTAATATACTGCATACCTTGGTGCATATACCAATATTTGTACAGTATATGTATGTTATTGTGTCTCTGAACCAGCATGTGCACATACAGTACAGAATGAGTGTGCATGCATTTTAACCAGTTTGAACCCTATACACAAATTTCTGTCTTCTTTCCCCACTGTTGTTTTTTCCTTCACAGTATATACTGTGTGTTATCTACTGGAATAAGTTTAACCAGGCCTACACTTAAAGAATATACACCTAACCTGCAAGTATATTACCAGATCCACTCATTAAAGCCTTATCCTTCAGTTATGTCAATAAGCTCCTGTAACGGGTTTGCTGTCTTAATGGTCTCCACCTATGCCTTCAAAAGGTCGGTGTGTACTGCAGAGGGTCATTTCAGAGGGAGCTCATTATGTTGGAGACCTATGTGGAGCTGAAAACACAAGTGTGTAGCGTCAGCACTGAGGTGACCTCTCTCTGCTCTAGATGGTCAAGCCTTGGCATGGGATGGGACCATGAGAATGGCTACAGAGGAGGCGGTGTGGGTGGGAGGTTTTGAGGTGTGCAAGGACTGGCTTACCAATGTGACTAGTGAGGAATGTTGTGTTTAACAATGGCTGTTTTCACAGACTGTAAAACCAAATGTCCCAGACCGTCTGTGTGGATGTGCACCTACTGGTCACAGGGGGAGGGGGTGCCAGTGCAGCCTTGCCTTCCTGCCTGCAAAGTAATGTAATAGAGCCTACTAAGTATTTTTGCAGCATAAAACCTCAATGAGGTAACGGTAATTACAAAGGGCATGGGCCTTAAATGCCCATAAACTATTTAGTGCGGCTGTGGGGTGGTTGAGCATTTCTGCAGTATTTATGCAGTGGTGCACTGAAACTATTTCACCCAAATTGGTGATATCATTAACAAATTCAATGTTTTGTGGAAGGAAAATTAAATGTGATGTATCATCTCATAAATACGCATGCCCTCCTCACTGCTCTGACTTTACTGTTCCAATGCAAAGTGGCCCAGGAGGGGAGATTGATCGGTGAAAAGGGCAGCACTTTCACCAAGGGATTTATAGCTCTTTGAGGATATAAATAAACCAGCAGAGGGAATAAAGGCAGGGGGTACAGTGTGGTGACATATCATGGGTCATGCTTTAATCACAGTGATGCTGAGCTGTAGCACTGGGAGACAGAGCTGGTTAAATTTTGCAGGAGATTGAGGCTCCATGGAGAGTTCCCG